>LOJH01017846.1:3021-14019 GCA_001685095.1 Ellobius talpinus
CAGGCCAGAAGAGGGCATCAGACCTCACCACAGATGGTTGTGAGCCACCATGTGGCCTCCGGGAACCAAACTCAGGACCCCTGGAATAGCAGGCAATGCTCTCAACCACTGAGCCATCTCTCCAGCCCTAGAACCAGTTTCTTATGGCTACTTTCAGAAGTGTACATGCTATGTATATGCAGGTGCATATGTGTTAAGACCTTGTTTTGAAAACCTTTAATATTGTTGTGGCAAACCTGACAAAATAACTTCAAAGAATGTCTTAGCCCCAATACATACCAGCACAGGGGCCCCAAATACCACCTGACACTTCATCCCCATGAGGCCACATCCAGCCTCTCTGCCAAGCCAGGACCTGCACATCTTGCACTAGGGCTCAACCTGGTGAGTCCACCTGATCCTCCCATCCAGGCACCCTCCCCGATCCCCAGATCTAGCGCCTGCGTCCCTCACCAGTGCCAGGCCTACTCTGGACAGCTCTGCCTAAGCTGACCCCAACATCCAGGCTTTGACCAGGATGCACATCTTGTGTGCCAGCAAAGCCCACTGTGTCTACCTGACTTTATCCCACCCAAACCATATCAACCGTTTAGTCCCAACCAGACCCACCCATCCTGTGCTCTGTCCCAGCCTGCTCTGCCCATGTCAGATACAGAATAACAAAAAGAAGCCCACATGCCCAGTTTTCATCACAAAAACACAAACAATATTATTTTTATCTATAATGGACTGAGACAAGAAATGTTTGTTCTCTGCTACATATCAATAGCTTTACCTATATTATCTTTTTCATTGCTCATAATAATCTTACCTAATAAATACTTAATTGCCAGTTTACATATGATAAAGTTAAGTAACTTTAAACTCAAATATATAGTACATGGAAAAGTCAGGACTACAGATGAGGTCTTTTCAGAGCAAAACCCTGTGCTCCGTCCACCATTATACAGTATTAGCCCAAGAAGCAAGAGACACTTATTTTAGAAATGAACTACTACTACTACTTGCAAAATTAATGCTCTTCTTAATCCTGGAAAAGATGGCTACAAAAATCCAGGCAGAAGAAATACACATACCATTAATTTGCCTTTTACCTCAAGAAGGTTAATCCTTTGGTATCTTTCCTGATAGTTCACATGTGTGGTCATTTGAGTACAACATTTCCAGTTGCTTTTCCCTGCTTTCCCTCTTGAGTCTTGCCTGGGGCTTAGAGCTCAATTCTGTAGAAAGGTAAGAAAAAAAGAGAGAAATGCAAGCTTTCAGAATTAAATGACTGTCGCAGATTTCAGGGAGCAGTGCCAAAGACAATAATTTGCTACTAGCCCCCAAATGAGTTGCAATAGATAGTCATAATGATTAATGCCATGTTTACTTATTTTTAGCAAGAATCTATGCCATTTATTCATAAGTTATGTAAAAGCAGACTTCCAATAAAAGAATGAATGGTTTAGTCATGATAATATGTACCTTTTATGTTACCCTTACTCGTTTAGCAATTGATTATCTTTAGTTAATGAAAGGAGAAATGACAGGATGAACATTTCCAAATGGCACATAAGAATAATGTCTGATTCACATTGGTACAAGGCTTTCAGAAATATATTTAATTACCAAAAAATTATTTAATGTTACGTATAACTTTGAATTTGAGAACTCCTAACTTCAGGTCCAAATGAACCAGATCTATCTTTAATACAGAGATATATGTTTAATGGAGATTAATGAATGAAATCGAAGATGGGCTGTATCAGCACATTAGATTATTTGGTTAGTTAATACTTTCTGGGAGACAACTTTTGGTTCATTGTGGCTTCTAAGAGAAAATAGATTTTAGTTGCTTATAAGTTAGGTTCTATCTCCAACTACCTATCTAACTGTGTATTAAAATTTAAAAGGACACATGATAAGGCTTAATGCAATGGGTTTGTAATCCCTATTACTCAGGAAGCTAAGGCATGAAGAACAGAAAGTCAAGCTCAGAGTGTGTTGAAGGTCAGTCTGGCCACCTCCACGAGACCTGATCTCAAAATAAAACGTGAAAAGAGGGCTGACTAAATAGTTAAGTGTCAGAGCACCTAAGGAGAATGTGTGATAACTTAGGTTCAGTCCCCAGCACTGCAAAAATAAAATACATACAAAAAATACTGAAGACTATTCAAATCCATTTCAGAATTAATATCATGCTAAGCCAAACAAGGTGGAACTTAGTCCGTGGTTCTTCTACTCTTGCAACCTCTTAGAAGTCTAAAAGTAGTTAGTCAAATGAAATCAGCAGTGAGCCACTGCCTCTTGATCCTTTAGGGCCTGTATGGTGTTAAGATACAGAGGCCTCACTAACTAGGGACGAAAGGTCACACAGTGGTGATAACATGCTGAGGGCTGGTGAAAGCAATTGCAGAGATAAAGATATTTTAAAGCTAAACAGACAGGATAATTAGACACAGTGTGAAACACAAAGCAAGATTATCTTAGTCAAAGTCATCCCTCTTCTAAGGATGCTGAGCAAAAGACCAAGTAGCCACTAAATAGCAGCAATAGCTATGACTAGACAACATACATGATGGTATTAAGTAATCAAACTAACACAAACTTAACACAAACACAAAGGGCCCAGTCAGTATCCTTTTTTTTTCAAAATCATATCCAATATTGTGATGAACTTGCCCACGCTTGTGTGGCCCTTTGCTAACAAGTACAAGATTAGAATTAATATTTTCTTTACATTTCAGCATATCACTTCATCTTCACTGGATTTGTTTTTCAGTTTACAATGCATGGAAAAAATTTACAAATTAGAGTAATAAAGAAACCAACATTGGGGTGGAGACATGGCTCAGCGCTTAATAGCCCTGGCTGTTCTTCCAGAGGTCCTGAGTTCAATTCTCAGCAACCACATGGTGGCTCACAACCATCTGTAATGAGATCTGGTGCCCTCTTCTGGTCTGCAGGTATATACACAGGTAGAACACTGTATATTTAATAAATAGATAGTTTTTTAAAAAAAGAAACCAAAGTTGTAAAGTGTTCCATAATATTACTATTTTTTCCATTTTAAGATCTGATTCTAGTTCTTAATGAAGGCTGGGCATGAAATTTTAACCTGGAATGCAAAAAATGTTTTTGAACTTGTACAAAAAAATTCAAAATTTGAATGTACCTCCCTTTCTTTCTACTCTCTTTGAAGATTGCAACAGACTGTGAATTAATGGCCCTGAAGGATGTATCTATGTCCTTAAAACTGATTCTGTATCCATGAGGAAGCCATCTAGCCCACACAGCTAGTCATAAAAGAAATGAGTATTTCTTTTCCCAGACTAAAATGCAATATGGGTCAGGAACATCTTAGAAACAAACAGATATTCAGAGCCAGGCTTATGAGAATCAAGACTTTGCTGTGGGGTCCTCCACTGACACCTGAATGTAATATTGTTTCTTACATTGTACATAATGATCAAGAGGCATAAAAGTGGCCTTTAATATATAGTAATGGTTCTGTTCATGTGGGTAGGACAGGGATTTCCTTCTCCATGCTATCAACTACAGAGTGACTTGTATAATAGTACTTTTAGTATTTACATATTCCTTACCATTTGTCAGTGATGCCTATATATTACTTGATTTAAACTTTATATCAGCTCATTACAGTGGTTCTTCATATTTCAATTTAATAGGATAGGAAATAGAATTTCAAGAACGTTAAGTAATGACCAAAAGTCACACAATTAGTTAGCAAAAGAAGCTGAACCTGGTGCGTGGTGAAAAATTTGCTCTTAAAACATCACTTATTCAATCTAATTATTGAGTAAATAAAATAAAATGACCTTAAGGTTCCAAAAGAGGTTTGTGTTAGTGCTGATGGCTTGCATCAAACAATTTTTATGTGGTTATGAAAGATGTTAAAATTTGGAAAATCTAGGGAAATACATATGTTAATTATATGTACTGTTTTTCATTTTTGTAATTTATTGAAATGAAAGTTTTAAAAAATTGCAAGTAAAAATGGATAACATAGTTTTTAATGGTTACAGAAGTTATGGGACATGTATGTTGAGCAAGCATCTTGGTTCCAATCTCCCTTTATGAATGATAGAATGAGTATTATGGAAGAGTATGGTTTCTGAAGTCAAGTTTGTGTACAAGTCCTTGCTTCAGTGTCAACTAGTCTCAAAAAATGACCTAAGGATAATCTAACCGAGGAGATTTCCGAAAGACCTCTACAATAAAAACTTTAAAACACAGAAGAAAAAAATAGGCAGAATTAGCATTGATGTATATTGTGGAAATGGCTATATTACCAAAAGCGTTATACAGATTCAATACAACAACCCCCCCAAATTTTATGACATTCTTTACAGAAATAGAACATCAGTATCTAAAATATATATGGAACCATAAAAGACTTCTGAATACTCAAAGCAATCCAGAGTCAGTCAAGAGAAATACTGGAGACAGCATGTCTGAATTTAAATTGTTCTACAGAACTGTATGTGTTTTCGTGTATGGGCGTACATTTTCATAAATACCTCTCACATAAAATACAATATATAAAATACATAAAATATCAAAGCAATTATTAATTTATGACTTTCATTTACCTTTAAGAAATTAAAAAAATAGGTCCCACAAAATTATCTAGTAGATGTTTTAGTTATTATATCACTGTGACAAAACACCATACCCAGGGAAACTTATAAAAGAAAGAGGTTATTGGGGCTTCCAGTTTCAGAGGGCGAGTTCATGACCATCATGACAGGCAGGCATAGGACTGGAACAGGAGCTCAGAGATTACATCCTCATCAGAAAACAGGAGGCAGAGAGCTAACCCTGAATGGCTTGGGCTTTTGTAACCTTAAAGCCTGCCCCCACTGACACTCCTCCTCCAACAAGGCCACACCTCCCATACAGCTGCACCAATGGAGAACATATGAGCCTATGGAAGCTATTCTCATTCAAACCATCACAGTGGGTAAAGGTGCTTACCTTGTAAAGCTGATGACTTGAGCTTGATCCTCAAAAACCACATAAAGGTGGAAGGAGAGAACCAAACAAGTGTCCTCTGATCTCCACATACACTCTATGGCACATTTGAGCTCACACACAAACATACACACAAAATAATAATAATAAATGTTTGTGGGTGGAGAGATGGCTTTGTGGTTAAGAGCACATACTGTTTTTGCAGACAATCTGAATTCAGTTCCCAGCACCCATGTTGTGCAGCTTACAAATACCTATTAATTCCAGTTCCAGGAGAATCAGGTGCTTCTGACCTCCACGGGCACCTGCATTCACATGTACACATGCACGTGTGGACACACCTACACACAATCAAAATAAGGAGTAGCAAACTTCTTAAAAAGAAATAAGAAATGCTGTCAATTATATATAGCTATAACTGTAGCCTACAATTGCAATTCACAGCTCTGGAAATGTACAATTATGCACTCTTGGATCACTGAAATACATTTATATATGTCATATTTCCTCCACTGTAAAATAACTGACATTTTAATATTTCAAATATAAAATATGTAAAATGTATATTGAAATCACTATGCAAATTTAATATATATTTCTTACAATATATCACAAAAAATACATTGGAGTCAAGAAGATCTGTGATAGATTTTATATTTATACAAAAATTGGAAAGTTTCTGTGTGAAATGCTGTTATTTTCACTAAATGAAAAATTAAGAGGAATTAGTGTTTTCTTTCACTTATGTCTATTTAAATTTTTTTCTACAACTGCTTTAAAAATCTGCTTAAACAACAACACAGACCTCTAAATTTGCCTGATATTCTGTAGAAGCAAGCAAGAATTTTCAAACTAAGCCCCAGAAGTTTTATTCACTTCCCTTTCAAAGACTGGAGATCCCGGGTTGTGAGCTCAGAGTGAAGCATGAGAGGAGATGTGAGAAGTAGCAACATTACCTCCCCCCAGCTATTTAACTTCTACCTCCTTCTAACTCCGAGTGAGGCAAGGATGGTACCTAGAAACAATACAGAGCGCTGACTGGTTGGTAGTGACTCCTAAAGCCACTCCACTTGACAAAGGGCCTAAGGTCAAGCAAAAGCTTACCAAAAAGCCAAGCAGTGGTGGCACAGCAGCCCCAGCTCTTGGGAGGCAGGTGCAAGCAGGTCTCTGTGAGTTTGAGGCCAGCCTGGTCTACAAAAGCTAGTTCCAGAACAGCTAGGGCTACACAGAGAAACCCTGTCTTGAAAAACCAAACCAAAACAACAACAAAATCTCACCAAAAAGAAGACTATGTAATTAATCATGTCCTTCCAAAGCAGGATAACACAATGCTTGGAATATCCTAAAGTCATGTTCTCAAATCTTACACATGCCACCTCTCCTCCCCCTTCCTCTTTCTTGCTATGGTTCTTGCTGATTTAAACTTATTATGTACCCCCAGGCTGGCCTCCAAAGCCAAATCTTCCTGGGTCAGTATCCTTAAAGTTGGAATTATAAGGGTGTGCCACCATGCCCACCTTTTCTTTTTCTCAAACTTCAATCTGAAATTCTTCACTTAATGTAGTTGGAATGTTTGGTGGCAATTGGCTGAAAATGCCAACTCAAGTGTGTGACACACAAGTCATATGAAGAACTTTTCTCCTTTCTGGAAACTCAGCAATGCTGTAGAATAAACCGGCCTGCTCTGCTCATCTGGCTGAAGTGACAAATTAAGCTTCTGTTTAGGTCAGGACCTGACCAACCCTACTTGCCAGAACACCAGTACCTAGTCCAGTGGAGGATCAGTGTGACTCGGCTGATCTGTCTCCAGATACCACATAGTGCCTGACACTGAACGTTGGCATGGCTAAAGTTGGAAAGCATTTATTTTAAAAATGTAATTATACGTATTTATGTTTATGTCGGGGCACATGATGGAGGTCAGAGAACAATCTGTGGGAGTTGTGTTTCTTCCTTCCACCTTCTGGGTTTTAGGAATGGAATTCAAGCCTCCAGCTATGGCAGCAAGTACCCTTACCTGCTGAGCCATCTTATCTGCTCAAGTGTGAGATGCTTTAATAGCTCTACAAGATTCTCTTATCCATCTGCCTCAGTGTTGTAGGGTGCATAAATGTACTACTTCAGGGTGTGTGTGTGTTTCTGTTTGCCTGTCTGTCACAAAACTAGAAAACATATCATAAGAGCAGAAAAATAGGTCTTAAGGGAAGGTTATAGAGTGGATAGAAAAAAGAGGGTAACAAAATACAAGTAAGATGAAAGCTGAAGAGAGGCTAATGGGGGGCGATAGGAGAGGGCAAGGAATTGAGGGGGAGAATCATCAAAAACTAAATATCCATGAAAAGCCCATAATGAAATTGGTTACTTTGTATACTAACTAAATACAACTAAAAAGGGTTTGCTACACTCCTATACACAGACACGCCCATCAGAAAAGACTAGGCCAGGCATCAGAGGCTGTCTTGCAAGCCAATTTACTGGTGGGAAAGGGATGAGGAGGGTGTGATGGTATCCTATACCTAGCCATATCTGAACTTTAGGCATAGAGGATTAAAATTTGGGAAGGCATTCACACTCTTGAAGGCCTTAGGCTAATGTTGGTCATCAGGGTCTCCAGGAATTAGATTAAGCCAGCAGTTGAGCTGCCCAGAGTTACAAGCATCAAACCCAGCCTCAAAGGGCTCCTGACTCAGTTAAACTGTTAGGTTTTCTTCAGGTTGGAGATGGTTTGTCCACCGGATTTTGGAGGCTGGGCAAATGGGATTACAGGCCAGCCCCTCACTCCAGGGTCTTCAGCCAGTCCAGTCAGAGTGTTTGCCAGCAGACCCTAAAAGCTGCTGCTGACCTTACATAGTGGCAGAGCCAGAATAGATGGTTCCAGAATTTGACAGCAGAGAAGGTTTGATCGTCTGGTATGTGGCACTTAAATCTCGTGTGTGTAACTAGGCGGCAAGGAGTTCCCTGGAGTCTGCCTGTAGCCGTTTCTGCTCTCGCTGGAAAATAGGAGGTCCAAAGCAATGCTCCGCACATCACGAGCACCTGTTGCTACTGCCGGCCAAGCAGGACCTAAGGTACAACACCGGGACTGACAAGGCCAGCCCTGCTTGGGCCGGCTGAGCAAATGCACTCAAGACCACTGGCAAGCTCCAGTGGCCTGCTCCCTTGCGGGTATGCGGAGCGGCTACTCACTGCGCGCGCCATCAGCTCCAGCACCTCCGAGTGGTCCAGCTTGGCCTGCATGTGTGCAGATGGAGAAAGGCAATGATCCGGGAAGACCGCTCCCGGAACCATCTCCAAGTAACCACACGTGGAGTCCACCTAGTTGCTTGCCGCATCTCGGCGGCCACAGCCAACAACCCCGACTCCTTCAGGCTCTGGATCCTCGCACACAGTTTCTTCACAGGAGCCTCCCGGGGCGTTTGGGAAGCATATCTCTGAGCCCTTGACTCTCACAGTGTCCCACTTTCCCTCCAAAGGCAAGCACCTTTAGGTATCCCTGCGCCACCCAGCGGTCCTTAATTTTCTTGTGCGCAAGGTACCAGCCTTAAACCAAGGGTGGATTTCATGCCAGGTAGCTACTACCAGAAACCCTATCAAAGGCGGTGTCAACTCTCCTTGCTATACCACCCATTTTCAAGCTTAACATTAAAAATCCTAACTAGCTTAGAAGCTATAGTGAGCCCCTGGATTATTATTAATGCTCAACTAAATCTATTCTAGAAAAGTAATAATTAAACTTTAGAAGTCTAAGGGACAGTGAGATGGCTTAGCAGGTAAAGGTGCTTTCCTATAAACCTAATGGCATGAATTCGATCCCCCAAATTCATGTAAAGGTGGAATGAGACAACCACACACACACACACACACACACACACACACACACACACACAGATTTCATTTTGAGACAGGGTCTCATTAAGTTGAACTTGCAACCCTCTTGCCCCAGCCTCTGCAGCAGAACTGTTCTTTAAAAGACTAGAAACAAAATTCAGAATAACACAGACATTTTGAGGGAGATGGGAGAAGCTAAAACACATTGAAAGATTCTAGTGAAATTGGATATTGGATTCTGAGGTGCGCGTTTTAGAGTTATGCCTCATAATTGTATAATCACAAAATATTTATGAGTACTATATTGCTCTATTATATAGAAAAAATTAAGTAAGTTATCTTAAGTAGCTATTGTATCATTTAAAACTTTCCATGGATGCATTTTCATTTGTCTTGTATACATGTGTAAAATTACTAAATTTTAAGGATGATAATATGTATGTCTGTATATATACATAATTATAATACACAATTATTTGTAGTACTGGGGACTGAGACTAGGGTCTCATGCATGCACAGCCAAGTTAAACTACCTTATTATAAGGTATAATATACATGAAATACTAAAATCTTAAAATATACCATTGTTTTGGCAAAGGCATGCACTCCTGTAGCCTATCTGCTTATCAAAAGAAGAGAACGTTTGCAGCCCCAGCAGAAGCATCCTCACTGTTCTGAGCAGTCATTTTGTTACTCCCAACCCTAGAGGACATCGCGGGATCTGTCATAAAGTTAGTTTAAGTACTCTAGAATATCAGACAAATTGAATCATGCAGCATTTGTGTGTGTGTGTGTGTGCGTGTTTGTGTGTGCTTGTGCAGGCACACGTGCACTTTGACTCAGAATAATGCCTTTGAGATAGATACAACATGGCTGGAATACTGTTGTACTATCAACATTCAGCTCTTTAACCATTTCTGAGTTATGTAAATAGACCATAATAAGTTTATTGATTTTTCTACTGATTACCACTTAGTCCATTTCCAGTTTGGGGTTATTATAGATGAAATTTGTTATGGATATTTTGTGCATAGATTATTTTAAACTCATGCCTTCATTTATCTTAGGTAAATAGTGAGGAGTGAATTACTGGGCCCAAAGGTGCACTCATGTTTAATTTTTACTCTGTCATGCTGGGGATTGAAATTAGGACCCCATAAAAAAAAACCGGAAGTGTTCTACCACTAAGATATAACCCTGCTGACTTTTAATTTTCTAACAGGGTGTCACTAAGTTGCTGAAACTATCAAGTTAAAAGCCAAACAGTGGCTTTTAATTCATGCCACAGCAAGGCAGGCCTTGAACTTGTGATCTGTCTGGCTCAGCCTCTGAAGTAGCTGGGCTTAGGTCAGATGCTTTTTAAGTGACAGTTTCAGTACCATTTGTTAAACAGTCCATCCGACCCCCGTGTCCTGAGTCACTTGGTGTCCCCTTTTAGCATTTATTCAATTCCTGTAGGCCTGTACCTTGGCTCAGGCTCTCTGTTCCAGTGCCGTGCTCCTACATTACCTGCCAATGCCAGTACTACTCCTCTACTTTTATTCAACAGAGCTTCTCCTATTTATTAAACATTAGAATTAATTGATCTTAGAGGAGTTCTTGATATTGTGTTTAAAATCACTCTAAATGTATATGTTCACTTGTGAAGAACTTGTACCTTATTTACATGGAACCACTGCATACCAGAACATATGCTGTTTCAGTTGTTCAAAGCGTCCTCGCTTAGCAAAATCTCAGAAGTTTACAGACATTTTCCTCTACTTAGACAATTTGGATCAGAGGCTGCTGTTCTGGGCTGAAGGCTTGCAGGAGGCTCCAGCAGACAAGGTCAATGAGTGGAGTTTCTCTTGCCAAACTGGATGTTGAGAATGTCACCGCTTTCCTAAACTAAGAAGTTCCAGTCAACCTGAGTCAAGATAACAAGCAAATCCCTCTGCTTTGACCTTTATGAAGAAAGTCACCTTGAAGCACCCTGGTCTAAGTTTTTTTCCAGTCCTTCTGTCTAAAACGCCAACCCTCAGCTCAACCCATGAAAGCACACTTTTAATTTTATAGAAAGGAGTATTGCCAGATTTTGGGATTTTGCCTTTGATATCTCCTGGCACACTTCTTGTTAACTTTTTCTCTGGTAACTGTAAGTTCTTGAGTGTGTGTGTGTGTGTGTGTGTGTGTGTGTGTGTGTGTGTGTGTGTG
>LOJH01017847.1:0-10783 GCA_001685095.1 Ellobius talpinus
TTGTGTGACATTTTAATTGTGTTCTGACAAAGCTTGCCTGGAGTCAGAGGGCAGAGCTAGCCATTAGCTGACTGTAGAGGTTTGGAGGACTGTAGACAGAGAGAAAACAGGAGTAGTAAGGTGGACTGAGAGAGAATTTTGGCTATCTTGGGTGGAGGAACGATAGAGGTAGGAAGCTCTGCTCTTTCAGGTTCTTACCCTGATATTTGTTTCCGATTTTTTTGTTGTTGTTAAAGATTAATTAGATTAACAGTTCACTGGTCCTCTGGAAGAGCAGCCAGTGATCGTAACTGCTGAGCCATCTCTCCAACTCCAAGCATTTCTTTTATAATGCAATGAATAACATCAAAAGCCTACCTAATTAATGTTACCATGGCATCTTAATGGTCCAGGGCATTTTGATAGGGTGGGGTCAAAATATTCACTGGAGCTTGACCTACTTAGATTCCTTTCTGTTTCTCTCTTTTCTAATTCTGAGGAATAGAATTGTTTTTCAACAGCACTTTACTATGTTGACTCAAAAATAAACAACATTAAACTTCTTAACCATCTTAATCTGTTCCAGGTTTTAGGAGGTCCTATTTGGAATAAACAGACTCTTTCCTTTGGCAGAATAAAATTTGGTTCTTTAAGTTTCAAGTTGGGGGATACATATTCAGTGTGTACTCACCATCCATATTCAATGGATCTATCCATTGCTTCATTTTTCAGTTCTGAAATGGGGCCAGAATTATTCAGAGGAAAAAAAATCAACGAAGCACAGGGGCTGAAGAGAGGGCTCCACTGCACAGCCTTTCTTTCCCACAGAGAGCATAACTTGTATGGAAATGAGAAGTGGTTACTTCAGGGTAGGGAAGAGGGACCTGGGGAAATGCTGTGAATGCCTGAGGACCTGAGCTTGTATCCTTTAGATCCATGGAAAAGCCTGGATGGGTGCTATGCGTCTGCTGTGCACTGCTGTGCAGTGCTTGGGGACAGAAACATGCAAATCCCAAGGATTCACTGGCCAGAAAATATACACAGTTGGTGAGCTCCAGGTTCAATGAAAGGGGTTATCAGAAAAAAAAAGAATGGAGAAGTAAAACAGTTGATAAACTGTGGCCTTCACAGGCAAGTGCACGCACACAAGCATGCGCACACACACACACAAAACACATAGGAAACAAAAAAGCACAATTGGCCTCAAAGAAGCTTTTAAGCATATGAAGAATGCTAGCATTGGGCTTTTCCATACCAGCCTACACTCTTTAATTTTATCTTTAATTTTAAATGTTTAATGTAGTCTGGAACGCTTCCTCAAACTGCAAATGCTACCTCAGCTATCTAGCACAACACAAAGGGGTTACAGGTTAAAATGATGGACCCCCACTTTCCAGCTAGAGCTCACTGCATCAGCAGTGGAACACCCACTGTGCTCGGCTGCAATCTCATCATCCCAAATGCTCAGTGAGACTCCAGAATAACCAGGCCTGTCGCTGTTGTGCAAAAGGCGCTGCTAAGCGTCAATCCTTCTGTCACCAACAGGAAAATCCACTTCCATGGCAGTTACAAGTCCAGCTTTGGAAAATCTGGGCCTGATCCCAGACTAACTTCCTCTGTGATAATTGCTAACATAACAGCACAACACAGTGACCTTGTTAAAGGAGCCCTGATTTCAGAAATCCACCTCATACCCGGATGCCTCTCCTCTCTATGCAGGGCTCTTATTTATGCAAACGGCAGAGGCTATGTTTCTGGAGGCCTAAGGCAGACTTACGTGGCTTTCCTCGCTAGATGAAGTGAGTGATCTGAACTATAAACACATTTATATTCTAGCCCAGAATTCCTCACGCCCCAGTCTACATTGTACCTGGAAACCATTGAAGTGAAATTGTTCTGATAAAGCCACTGAGGAGAGACTGGAGTCTGTAATTAGAGAACTTGAGATTGGTCGAATCAAGGTATGGTGAAATGAGTCGACGGGACCCTCAGCTGTCTACCTCAGAATCAAGGATTCTCAGTGACTGTGAAGAGGGGGAGGGGCTGCACAGTTGCAGGGCTCCTGAGAACAGCTCTTCAGCACACTATGCCAATCTCTATCTAAACATTAACTATGGGGAACTGTTCATCCCCTTGTCTGTTCTTCCCATTAGATCACAAATTCCTTGACATGAGAGTGAGTGTATTTCCTCACTGGCTAAGAGTTGTTGGTCAGGACAAGTTGCCCAATATATGTATATCTAAAGGCTTAATAACTCTTAGGGGACAGAAATTTTGGGCACGGAATTAGGGATACTTGTGAAAACCAGAGGAAGTTTTAAACTAGTATAATCTGACTGTAAATTGCTGGCTTCAGTGTAACCTTGTAACATTCATGTGTTTTATTAACAGATCACTCAGTCGCATCAGAAACAGTAGATTTCTGTGCCAGACATGGTTGATTTCAGCATTTGGGAGGCCACAGCAAGAGAACTGCAAGTTTGAGAACCATTTAGGTTACATGGTGAGTTCCAGGCCATCGTGTGCTATATGGCAAGATACTGACTCAAAAGGAAAAGAGAAAAAAACAACACATCGCTAGCTTAACCTTCAAAGGGTTTCTAAAAATGTGTATTTGCAGTCTAAGAAATGCTCATCCTGTTCCAAACCCTTCCACTGACTTGTGATACAAGGGTCCAGGCCAGAATGACTCTGTAACCAGGGATGCTGTTTGACCACAGCTTTGGGACTATCCACTGGAGCCTGGTGAACTCGCTAGTTGGTACACAACTGAAGACAATAGCTGACCATCCCTAGAATCCACCAATAGCCATTAGTTCAGCTGGGAGGAATAGGAGAGTATTCATGAAGCATCATTAGGTGAAAAATAAAACTGAAGACCACTCACTAATAGATGGAATATGATCACATCTTGATGAAAAGCAGTACCACTACCCATTTATTTGTGTACACCATACCATGGGATGAGTGCCTCCCACTGGGAGACCAGAGAAGTAGCAGTTATTTTAGAAGGGTATTAATTGGACTTTAGACCCTTGTATGGTTTTGTACCATGAATACTAAAAACCCAGAGACAGAAATTGGGGTTCAACCTAAAAACCAGAAAAACAAGGCAGCCAAGCCACTAGGCCAGGCGACTGCAAACTAAGCCTCTCTCTCCTCCCATTGTATATTCCCTCTAGGGCTGGGATTAAGGGCATGTGACTCCCTAGGACTGGGATTAAAGGTGTGAACCGTCACCACCTGAATTTCTTTCTGCATTGATCTTGTGTAGCCCAGGGTGGCCTTGAACTCACAGAGATCCACCTGACTCCGCCTCTGTCTCCCAAATCCTGGGATTAAAGGTGTGTGTCACCATTGCCTGACCTCTAGTGGCTTTAGCTTTGCCTCTGGTCTTCAGGCAAGATTTATTTATCAAGATCCAAATAATATACCACGACATGGTTTAGTTGTTACAACTGGCACATTAAAAATTTGTAATTGTATTATTATGAGAAAGAACGAGAAGAGCGTGGCTGGGTAGGGAAGTGAGGAGAATCTGGGAGGATTTGGGGGAGGGGAAACCATAATCAGAATATGCAGTATGAAAACAAACCTATTTCCAATAAATAAATAAATGACTGCAATTCCAATAACTAAAAATTTTAACAAAATTCTCTCTCTCTCTGTGTGTGTGTATTATTAGAGGTAATTGTATGTCTATATGCGTATCTATTTTAACCCTCATGAAACTTGATTTTATGTCTGCATCTTTTCCTGGAGGCCGAGAGAAATATGAGCTCTGCCATCCAAACTTATGTCCCCTGTTACAATAATGTGAAAACTTAGAGAAATTGTGGGCGATGATCAGCAGCATCCTCCGGTAAGAGAAATAAAAAGAGGACCGTGGGTCAGTGACATGGCTCAGTGTCTAAAGGTACTTGCCACCCAGCCTGACGATCGTCGTTAAATCTCCCCTGAAGTCCACACGGGGGGAAGAGAACGGGAAAGGTGTCCTCTGACCTGCACACACATGCCACCGACAAAATAAACGTGAAAAGAAAAAAATTTTAAAGCAAAGAACATTGTTGAATAGCTGAAACTATGAATAATTAGCAGTTTATTTCTTTGATGTTTTCCCCCATGCTTGGAGTCTGCACCTTCAAAGGAAAATTCTAATTCTGGGAATTTGGGAGATCAAAATCCAGAGTCTGTCAAATCAAAAATGATTTCCTTTGGGGGAAACCTGTCTTGTGTGAAGGGGTTGAGACTCATCTGGAAGGTCTCTTGTTTTTCTTTGGTAGCTGGGAGAGAGGGCATGAGAGCAACTCTAGCTGGAGAGGAGAGGTGACTGGAAGGGGTGGCAGACAGTGTGAAATAGGAAGTCGAAAGGCGGAGGGTGGTGGAATGATCCCTGGGCAACATGAGCCCTGCTGAGTAAGGCGTCCAGCCCGGGCATTACTCACCAGGGTTGTGCGAGTGCCTGCTATTTCCACACACTGTAGTAAAGTTACAGTCTGGCTATCAGGCCTAGGACGTGGAGGAGGAGTCACTCAGGGGCAGGGCAACGTTCCCAGATGCAAGGACTTTGAAGAGTCAACCCTCAACTGACTGGATGTCAGCAGTGGCCGGAAGTTGCTCAAATAGCAGTGAGAGAAATAACAGAAATGAACTAACGGGGCTGGGGCTGCCAGGCATCTCAGGGTTCCTGGGGCTGAGTTTCTTCACAGTCAACACTCTGGCATGCATTTGCGCCTGAGGATATTGTTTTTATTGAACTCAGGTTCTAATTTAAATTAAAAATACCCTGCCTCGGGATCATTAACAAGACTTTACAAATGGAGAAGAGTCATGTCCCCTGTCTGTCCACATTCCTGACATTCAAAGCAGGTCAGGTACAAGAAAATCCATACATTTGACGATACTGCATTTTGTTATTTTATTACTACGATTAATATATTTTTTATTTATTTCATGAGTGTTTTAGCTGCATGTATGTATGTGCGTTGTATGTTTGCCTGGTTCCCATGAAGGTCAGGAGAGGATATCAGATGTTCTAGAACTGAAATCATGAATGATTTTAAGCTACCATGTGGGTGCTAGGAATCAAACAGGTCCCCTGCAAAAGCAACAAATGCTCTTAGTGGCTCTCATTTGAAAAAAATAATATTTTTATTAATTCTTTTACAATTGCATATATTTATACGAAGTATTTTGATCCTATCTTGCCCCGCTATCTCTTTCCAACTCCCCCCAGGACTTCCGACTTCCCTCCCTCTAGATTTCTTATCATATCTTTATTATTACTATCAGCATCAGCATCATTATTATTATCCACAAAGTCCAGTTGTGTCGACTGTATGTGCATGGATGTGAGGCAATGGAACATTACCCGCGGATCACATCCCCAAGGAAAAGTGACCATCTCTTCCTCAGCAGCCATCAGCTGCCCACAGCTGGCAGGATCTCACCTCTAGCATGGACTCAGAGTACAGTCCCAAGAAGTCATCTGACCCTGTGTTTCTAACTGTGAGAGGAAATTAAGAATTGTTGATTTGGGAAGTAATTGTGATTCTCTGGACTTATTTGACTAATTCCACCAGCTGGCAGGGAACGAGAACCCCACAGAAAGTCAGAAAGAAGTAGGGAGAGCTCTGGTCGCTGTGGTAGGGAACGTTTATGGTGAGGGGACTTTTCAATGAGATTTGAGTGAAGAGAGCAAGGGGCACTTAGACCATTTGAATCCACCGTGCACCACACAAGCACATAATACTGGACTTTAGTATTAGGCCTTTCAAAGAGCCTTCCCAAGTCAGTGTGTTGCCTCCAGACCCTGCCTCCCTCTCCTGTAACAGTGGTGAAGGCTTCCAAGGCCTCACTTTGGGTATTAACAGCTCTCCCACTTGTGTTGCCTTTTGTTACCCAGAGAATCCCTTCCCACAAGGAAAACATCAAAAACATAGGCACGGAGCTGTGTGTGCACACATCTGGAGCACGGAAATGCTGGGACTTTCGTTGTGGGAAGCCCATCTACCCACCTTGGGGGTCCTCTGAAGCCTAAGCAGATGAATGCACAGTGAACCCTGCCCAGGAGTCTGCGCACTAGCATCAGACAAAACAGGCTGCAGAGGAGGAGACCAGAGTCTCAAAATAGTAGAGATCATTGTAGTGTTTTGGAACCAGATGGTAAACTGTGGAAAGAGGCAGGGAAAGTAGCCATTGCCATTTCTTAGACTCTGTAGCTGTTTTTGTTCATGCAGCCCCAGGGCGCTTTGGATTGACTGCTGCCCACTCACTCACAACACAGACACAAGATCTGGAAGCTATTTGAAGTTCAAAGGCACACACAGACTTCTGCAAAGCAAAGCTGGAGGCAGCTCCTGGCTGGAGAGAATAAATTAATAAATACATCTGGATACAAAGCTGGAAGGCATTTCTGCAGAGTTTCTGACCAAAAGTTCCCCGTAGGAAATCCATGGTTGCAATATTTTCTCTGAGTCCAAACTCAGCTGGTGGTTGGAACCTGATGGCTGGCACACTTTATGGAGGGTCTAGGGGCTTGTCCAGGGTCAGAAAATGAGGGTCTAAATACGTCATTAGCACAGTGGCTCTCCAACCTGTGGGTCACGGCCCCTTTAGTGACTGAGCAATCCTTTTGCCAGGCTTGCCTAAGGCCACAAGAAAACACAGATATTTACATCGTCCATCACAACAGTAGCAAAATTGTAGTTATGAAGTAGCAACAAAAATAATTTTCTGGTTGGGGGAGTCCCCACCACATGAGGAACTGTATTAAAGGGTCACAACGTTAGGAAGGTTGAGAACTACCGCCTTAGCACTTGGCCGGCAAGGGTTGGGACCCCCTGATTCCACAGGTTGCAAAGGGGATCCCTGCATACAAGTAACCAGTCTCCTTAGAGCACAGAGCAGACTTCAAGTCATGCTCAGATTGGGGTTTTCTGCTACAGTCAATTCTGTTTCTTATTTAACACTTTCCCCTCCCCCACCTGCCTTTCTCTCTCTCTGTGCGCGCGCTCTCTCTCCCTCCTCCCCCACCTTTTTACTCTCCATTCCTTTTGCTGTTTGCTGACCATCTTGGAGAGGAGTTTCAGCAAAGGTTGAACTTTACGCTTGAATCTGAGATTCTCGTAACCAGAGGAAAGAATGCATTCCCCTCTGGCTTGTGAACTGCAGCCCCTATTGGTATCCCTGAGAAACTTTGCAATTTCTCTTCCCTCTGAGACCCTGGGCTGAGGACACAGGAGCACAATTTGCTAGTGGGTCCACTAAGACAGGCTTTAAAAAGGGGGAACTTTGTGACTGCCAGCCTTTCAGTGTTTATGACAAAATACCCAAGACAGGAAACTTGAGAGAAGAAAGATTTGCTTCGGTTCATAGTTTCAGAGATTTTAGTCCTTGTTTGACTTGGCTTGCTCCATTGCGTTAGGGTTTGTGGGGCGGGAGAACACCATGGTGACAGGTGCAAGTGACAGAGAAGGCCAGTCACCTCATAGTGGCCAGGGAACCGTGAAGGAGCCCATGGGGAAGGACGCAGTCCTTGTTAGGAGCAAACTATGCTTCCAACTAGGCCTTTCTAGCATCTTCCAATAATGTCAGCAGATTATGACCGCCATCAATGGACTTATCCATTAATTAGGTCAGAACCTTCCTGATATAATAATCTCCCAGTGATTGGTTCTACCAGCTGGGAAGCAAGATTTCAACATACATAATCCACCCAGAGGCATTTCATATGCAAAGCACAGCAGGAATAGATCTCAGGTTGCCTGAGATCTAAATCCTCACTTTCTACTTGGTAAACCCTTGGGCAGAGTGCCTTCCCCTCTGAGCCTCAGAGTCTTAACTGTAAAATTAATGATGCTGGACTTAAAGCTTGTCTCCAGTCCCTTCATTCTTGTTAGTCTTTGTTTTGGCATTGTTATACAACGGCAGGATTATGTCCGCCTGACACATGCTATGCCGAGTGAACAGGCTTACAATTGCAAGAAGCCCTTGGTTCATTTCCCAAGCAGAAGCAGGGAACAGCTGCTCAGCTCGGCCCCTGGGACCATGGGTGCTGTTTCTCTTCTGCCTTCTGCTCAGCCACCTTCCATGTCTGGCTTCCTCCTCCGTGGCCCAGTTTTCACCGACATTCACCACCCACTGGCTTCAAGAAATGTTGACTTCTTTCTCTGTGTATGTGTGTATTAGAAAAACAAAAACAAACTTTTTGAAAACTCCTGAAGTAGCTTAGAGATGAAAAGAGAAGATTCACTATCCTGACTACATTTAGGAGCCAAGCTCAGAAAACTGAACCAAGGCTGCTTCAGACTGAGGGAGTTTCTAGAACTGGGGAGATTTTTAGGAGCTCAGAAGACTGACTTGTTCTCATCCATAAAGAAGCTAAATTCTTCTGTTAGCACAAGACTCCTGACAGTCCCTCTTGGGTGGGAACGTGACCTGTATTTGATAGTGAAGTCATCTAGTGAAGTGTAGTGGTAGATTATTTGGATCTTGATAAATAAATCTTGCCTGAAGACCAGAGGCAAAGTTAAAGTCACTAGAGGTCAGACAATGGTGACACACACCTTTAATCCCAGGATTTGGGAGACAGAGACAGAGTCAGATGGATCTCTGTGAGTTCAAGGCCACCCCTGGCTATACAAGATCAATACAGCAATAAATCCAAGTGGTGTTGGCCTACACCTTTAATCCCAGTACTAGGGAGTCACACTCCCTTAATCCCAGCACTAGAGGGAGTACAGAATGTGAGGAGAGGCTTTAGTCTGTGGTCTCCCAGCCTTGGTACAGGGAAGACTTCTCTAGTGACTTGACTGCTTTGCTTTTCTGGTTTTCGGGTTGAACCCCATTATCTATTTATGGGTTTTTATTACTCATGCTACAAGTTTATGATGGGCAGTTCTAGAATGAAGATTCTCCTTCTGAAGAGAGCCCTTTCCCCCTGATTCATTGCCCCTGGATCCCGGGTCTACACCCGATGATTCATCCCACCTGGAAGACAAATGAAACACATCAGGGCTTCTGCTTCAATGTCAGTTAAATCTCTAGAGACAGAAAACTGAATGTTAGAGATTCACTTTGGGAAGAAAAAAAATCACTCTTTAGTTGATCTTCTTTTCTTATCTTTAAACGTTTAATTTCTGTCCCTGTTCATTCTAACACATTCCTACTATTTGGGCATGAGCCAGACCTACATGAGGAGACTCATTTATAGCCTTGATCTTCGCTCTGCCACTGCGGCAAGGGATGGCCAAGAGCTCTTGGGAAAGTGGCAGGGTTCAGACATGATGTCCATTTGAAAATGAGATTAAAAATTAGGGCACGTAATTTGTCTTAGGAAATGAACTGCCCTTTCTGGAGAACAGTGACTGTTCTGAAGACATGCACGAAGATAGAGGAGATGGTCCTACTCATCCACTCAATAGTAAAGTGTTCCTGTCCAACAGGGATGGCAGCTCGATGGTAGCAATTTGCCCTGCTCCCTAGGTTCCCTACCCTGAACTGGGTGAGAGAGGAGAGAGAAAGAGAGAGAGAGAGAGAGAGCCTTAGATCAAATGAAAAGTTTGTACTTAATTTCAGACCCCTCCAATGTTCCCATGTCTGTAGTGCATTCAGAATTAGACTTCTCATAGATTATTGTGCAAGAAGATGAATGTAAATGCTCTTTATTCTTGCTCTGCCTAGACATCTTTGTGAGAGGACAGAATGCTCTCCCGAGATGCCTTGCCCTTTCCATACTACTGTCTTCTGCCACTGTTCTGTTTCCTACTGTGTCCCTGCCCATGGATACCCAGCAACTCCTGTACCAGTACTGAGTACATGTGGTTAATAAATTGACGCTTTCATCTTTCCAGTATTGAACACCCTCTTCACTAAAGAGCTGTAGTCCCTTCTCATCAACAGGAATAAAAGGATGTGGTCAAACCTAGCCTGGGGGGATCTAATCACAGAAATGATGACAGGTGCCTGCCCCTCTGCAGGTATTATTATATCCAATATATCTGTAGAAAATGTAACATCAGCAGGAAATGATGTAAGCAGCTTTGAGTACAGGCCAAATATATTTTTGCAGGGTGAAATTCTGAAGAAGTATGTGGTATGATGGGGGGCTTTCCTAAGCACTCATGTGATCTGTGGGATAGAGGATGTTGCTGTAAACCTCCAAATCTTAGCTTTTAGTAACTACTGATGTGACCTTGAGGAAGTCACACCACCTCTGAACTCTGGCTTCCTCTCAGACAAAATGCATTCAGGTCACAATGAAATGCATTGTGTAAATACAGATATAGAAATGAACACACAAGTTCAAGCCCAAATGAAACTACTAAAAACCTTGACATTCATCCACCTACCCACCCATTCCTTTCCTGTCTTACCCCACCTATCCCCACCACTCCATTATCTCCATCCTCTAGAATCACGCTTAAGGCGAGGTCTTGAAATATCTTTAGTAAAGAAAGGGAAGACTTGGGGTTAGCAAGGAAAGATTAACAACATACTCCAGCCTAGATACTAGGTAAAGAGGCCTGGCTTGAGTAAAATGCCCTTACCTGGAGGAAAGAAGACATTTGAAAGGAGAAGACAAGGACAAGAAGACAGGGCTACAAAGGAAATTGCATGTGTTTAGGGTGGTCTTAGTCAACCTAGATGGATATGCAAAAGAAACTAGAATGTATTTTGTGTTGATGCTTTGGCTGTGATCTACCTACAACGTGGAGAGAGGAGTCCATCTTTCCCTAAAGAAACGTCTCAGACTGGTGTGGGAGGTCCTTCTGTCTATGTGTTACTTTTATTGGTTAATGAA
>LOJH01017847.1:11972-22073 GCA_001685095.1 Ellobius talpinus
ATGAGGTCTGGTGCCCTCTTCTGGCCTGCAGGCATACATGTAGACAGAATGTTGAATACATAATAAAAAAATAAAATTAAAAAAAGAACTCCAGAACAATAGTCCATTCATGGTGGCAGAGGGTAGCATATACAAAGACAGAGAAACACTCCAATAAAACTAAAAAGTCCCCATATGGGCCATTTCTGGGGTTCCAACATACGCCATGGCCTTATTTCCTTTTTTGGTATTTTATGTCTCTTGGTAGTTAGCATCAATTATTTTACTAAATGTTCTAATTTAATGGTTTATCAGACTTGGTGCCCAATGCCAAATGTGATCTGCAGATTCATTATTTTTATTTTCTTCTTAGTGTTTTTGAAATGTTTTGCTTATGAATATATGTATGTTACTATGTGTGTGCGTGCACATGGTGGGCGGCTACACAAGAAGGCAAGAAGAGGGCATTGCTGGACTTCCAGGAAGTTGTGAGCTAACTACTCAATGTGGGTATTAGAAACAAACTCTGGTACTTCACGAGAACAGAAATTACTCTTAACCACCGAGTCATCTCTCCTAGCCCTTCCTTCAATCTTTATTCTTGTTAGCAGTAACTCTTGTCTTCGATGTCTTTGTAGTCCTGGTCTCTAGGAAGATACCCTGCATGAAATAAGAAGGCAGAGGGAGAAGGAAGGTAGGTTGACTCTATGGGCTGTGGCCTCAGAGCTGAATTTTTCTACCTGGAGGCAGAAATGTGCACCATATATTCTATTCAAGTTTCATTTCTAAATATGGTCAGAAGGCAAAATTGCAGACCCAAATGAATATTTATATGAAAACCTCTATGAACATGATAGAAAGATCATTAATATTTGCCCCAACACTTAATCATAGAAAATATTAGAGAAAAATACACACATAAAGCCACACAAAGACATATATATATATATATATATATATATATATGATAAACATCTGCTTCATAGAGACAATGAAAGTTCGAGCATCTCTATGGAGGTGGAATAGAGACAAAGATGAGAGACTAAGACCTGGGGTGATGAGCATTCTGTTTATGCCCAAGGACCAAGAATAAGGACATTTATTTGGTAATTGTGTCTGGGTAGAAGATAAAACCAAACAGTTGGGAACCTGGCTCTTTCCGGCATGTTCTTTAGGTCACCTGTCTTGGGGTGCACTACTGGCTTCCTTAGCAATCTCTTATGACTACTTTTTCTCAGTGCACACACATAGCTAGTGTGTCAGTAAGCAAAGAACACACACATTAAACTTCTGGTGCCATGGAATCCCCTTGTACTCTGTAAAGATTTGTCACTTGAGTTGATTTAATAAAACACTGATTGGTCAGTAGCCAAGCAGGAAGTATAGATAGTATGACCAAACTAAGGATGATGGGAAGAAGGGCAGAGTCAGGAGTCACCAGTCAGATGCAGTGGGAGCAGGAGATGAATGTGGCAAAGCATACACAGAAATATGGGTTAACTTAAGGTAAGAGTTAGTTAGGAACAAACCTGAGCTATCGACCGAGCATTTATAAGGAATATTAACCCTCTGAGAGGTTATTTTGAGCTGGCGGGCAGTAGAGAAATGCCTGACTACATTCTGAAAGCTTCAAAGAATAGGAGCCACACAGATCTAGTTACTAAAGCAAAAATTACATATAAACAGAGACAGTATACCTCTTTAAGGTACTGTTTGGAATAAAATAATCACCTGTGTCTTTATGCTATTAGAAATGATGGAACACAGGTTTCTTTTCTGACCATGATTCTTATAGTATTATTATTATTACTTGGGGTTGTATCCTATCCAAATATCAATGATTTGACTATAAAATAATTGGTCTTCATTGGATTTGATGATACTATGCTAAGTATCATCAAAAATGCTAAGACTAGAGACTGAGCATCAGACAACACTTAAGGAGCAGGAAGAAGCATCAAGTGTAGGGAAATCTGAGGTCTCCCATATTTCTGTCTTAGGAGGGGCATCATGTGGACCCCAGAGCCCTGAAGGAAACAGGCTACAGCTGGGAGAAGAGGCACAGCAAAAACTACTATTTGTTCAGTGTCTTCCTTGTCTCTGGCATTTAAATGTGCATTTATTTGGGTTTGATTTTTTTAACTTCCTGGAGAAAATTACCCCTCTATTTTCACAGCTATGGGAATGAGATAAATAGAGGTAAAGAAATTTTATAGATTATATAGTGGGTGATTACCATTTCTCGGCATGCAACTCCTCAACCCCATTGTCCTCTGAACATTTAACTTCTCCCTTCCAACAGTGAAAACAGGTTGTGGGAGGTTCTGAAAGCAGAAGCCATTCTGTGGGGGTTCTACATGATACCAAGGAGGCGAGATGGGACACATGAGGAGAAAAAGGTCAGATGATACTGACAGGGCAGCTCTTCAAAGCCAAGAAGGTCAACAGAGGAAGCAGAGCAAACACAGGGCCTAGGGATAAACTGAGACATTCTGGTACCATGGCTCAGGCAGAAAGAAGGGGGAGCATCTTAGATAAACACCTGGGGGAGTCTTAGGCACACTGCACCTTCGTGTGACCCACAGCATAACAGAAAGGCAGTTGAACCATGCTTAAGATCCCAGGGGTTGGTTCCTTCCTTCGATAATCTATTCAGTTCGCTGAACCCTGCCCCCCATTCTGGTCACGCAAAGATCTCAGTTCTCAGGGTTCCGTGAGACCTTATCTCTTAGCCAGCAGCCTGGTTAGTGATATGCAAGATCAGATATTGAGCAGTACCGATTGAGCTATAGATACCAGCTTCCTGTGTTTAGAAAAGGTAAGGAAATTGTTAGTTCATTCTACAAATATTTGTGGAGGATACACAAGTGGGAAAGGCCCATTGTGGAAGTCCAAATAAAATTCTGGGAGTTCAGACAAGGAAATCAGCACATGAGCTGAGAGCTGCAGCTATTGAATGTGCATGTGGATTTCTTTTTTCTTTTTCTTTCTTTCTTTTTCTTTCTTTTTTTTATTTTGAGATAGGGTCCCATACAATTAAATGCAAAGGTCATTGTACACTTAAAGGCATATGGTTAAGCAATTAATATCAGTGCTGGAGACATCTGGAAAATATGAAAGCTACAAGCGGTAAGGTAGCAGGGGAACACCCAATATCAAATATTTGCTATTGCTTGAGACCATCCCATGACTTCTAACTTGCTGCATACCTAAGGTTAACCTCGAGCTTCTGGGTCACCTGTGTCTACCTTCCAAGTGCTGGGATTATAGGTGTGTACCACCACATCTGGTTTATAGAGTCCTAGGGATTGAATTCGGGCTTCCATGCATGCCAGATGAGCACTTCACCAGCTGAGCTCCTGGACCTCGTGGGCACATTTCCAATTCCTTTTCATGGCTGACATTTGTGCTGGCCATGCTATGTTCTGATGGTCCAGCTGCTTGTCTGCCTCCATCAGCTGAACTTCAGTTTCTTCTAAAGAAGAAAGGAAAAGCTTCTTCTGAAGCCTCTAATGAAGGGATGAAAACTTTGTTCATCATAGACTATCCCATGGGTCACGGTAGTACATATTTAACCAGTATGCGTGGGATTTTAAGTGAATCATTTGGTTCAGTATTTTGTAGTCTTGACTCCATTTTGACAAGATATCATTTATTTTTTCCCACCTAAAATGAGAAGACTTATTACACATTACATTATCTTTCTAATCAGAGTCTACACCATGGTTTTCTGAAACTTCTCAGAACTGAAAACAGTTCTCATATAAAACCTCAACAAATAATTCTTTGGAGCAATTGAATATGAAATATTCTGAAACACAAATTTCTGTGACTTCAGAAAGAAAGTTCATCATATTTTTCGCCATCCTCTTTGATCTCTAACAAAGAAACAGAACCCATGTGGACTGATATATGAGACTTCTCCTTCCCTTTATTTGACAAAGATGTGAACAATGCCTGCACCATCCACACATGAGAAACAGATGTCTCATTTGCATTGGAGTTGTCCAGCAGAAGTGAGCCTAGAAGGCTGGGGAAATATATTACGTTTATTTTAATGAATATAGAATGTTGGCACAAATCATTTTCCAGGCATCAAACGCAAAGGTCAGTGTGCAGCTATGACAGCGCTGGAAACATTTGGGAGCGATGGAAGCCATGAGCAGTCAGGGAGCAGAAGATTGTCCACCATCAGTTATTTAACATTGCTTGAGATCATCTCATGCAGCAGCCTTTGTAAAAGCAACTTCAGCATCCGCTGTCTCATCTCTGCCATCACTGCTTCTGAAAGGCAGCAATAAAGGGACCCGCTATGCAGATGGAGGCTCAATGAGGCGCTACTGATTTATCCATCTCCTGTGCACCAAGATGCAAACCTAGGACTTGTCACCTCCTGAAAATGCTCAGAGGCAGATGAGACAGGAAACAGTCAGGCTTTTTAATATCAATGGTGAGTCTTCAGAGCCATGGAGTTTACCTAGCAGGAAGTGCCCAGATAAAGCTTGCTAAAAGACCTGGTCAAGATGGTAGCACAGAATTCAAGGTCTTACTTAAGTCATTGAGGCCTTTAAATGAATCCTGATCCCTGCACCCTAGCAGGACAGAGAGGAGGAAACTACCACCCTTCTGTGACATTAATGTAGTTATATTCTCTAGAGTACTCATCATATGGGCTCAGTATAAATGACAGTTCGTTTTAGACACAGATTTGGAGAATGTGAAGAAGAAAGCAAGGCTCTAAGAAAATGTTAAATAATTTTATTTATTTTTTAGTCTGCATGCTTGCAGGTCTAAAATGAACACTTTTTTTTGCCAGCTCAGAAAGAACTGGAGACCCTAGGAGCAGAAAGAGTTAAGCTTTGAGGAATGAGGTAAAATGTGGGTTGACTGGGGTATAGAAACCAAACCCAAAACAAAAAAACAAAAATACCATCAGTGTTTAGGGAGAAGGGCTTGGGAGTTGTTATTCAGCATCAAGACTCGGAAATGGTTTATTGAATAACATTCAATAAACATTCTCTTTGAAGGAAGTGAGCTATAAATGTGTCAAAAAACAATTATGGATTGGTCTCTGGGGAGAGGAGATGTGCTGGGCTTGAGCTGTGTGCCTTGGAAAACCGACTTAGGAATTAAATGCAAACTTTCTCTCTCAGCCATGCAGATCTAGAGTAGCTCTTGATTCCATTCCAAGAAGGGTATATTGAGAGCTGAATGTGTGTGGTGGCACATGTTTTTAATCCCAGAACTCAGGAGACAAATGGCAGCTGGTCTTCTAAGAACTCTAGGGCAAGGTGAATATCAAGGAAGCCAAGGATACACAGTGAGACCTTGCTTGAAAATCAAAACAAACCAACAACAACAAAAAACATCAAAAAGAATAAGAGGAGAATATATTGAGAATGGTGTTTCTTAACAACTGTGAAGTTCTTGACGTATTTTCAGGGTTTATTAATGCTGGTCACCGTTTTTAATACCTGAGGAGATCAAAGTATTATTATTTACTTCCATTTATTCCTTTAGATAGAAGAGCAGCCAGTGGCACACAGAGAAGATGAGTTCCCATCAGGGCCAATGTGAGACAAGGAAACACAATGTAAGCTGCTGCTACTCATGATGATGATGATGACGACGATGATGATGACCTTGGTGGTGATGCTGCTCACATTGTAGTCCATACTGACGCTGCTGCTCCTAAGTGAATTGAGTAGAGTACTTCACACTCAATACCAAGCCTTGTACCAAGTACTCAAAACTTTAGTGACTTCTGTTCTGTGATAGAGATGATAATGATCTCCAGTGCAGGGGTACCAGACACAGAATGACACTGAGGTAGAAAGGCAGAGCTAGGACTCAAACCCCAATTAAGTTCTGACCACTGTGCCCTGTTCTCCTTCCTGATCTCTGTGTAGCACCTTCTGCACTGTGTCCCACCTGCTTGTGAGATCGATCCATAGTACAGTGGGTGTACTGATAATGGCTACACTGCCAAGACGGTTGTTAGCACAGAATAGATGCTCCAAAGCTGATGACCCTATGTAAATACACATGAATCATTGATCATTTTCCTAGTACCTGGCTTCCTCCTAGGGAAAACATTTCAGGTTTCTGGGAAGAAATCTTAATATGTTGGTTGGAGCATTGAAGGATATACTTGGATGGCAGTAAAGGGAATTATTTCCTTCTAAGGCAAGTTGTTTCATTTACTCAGGGATTTGTTTGATAAGACAGATGTTCTAGTTTTCAGTGAATTGGATTGCTTACAACCATGGGAAAAACATTGAAGGAGAGGTGATGTGGGATTCCCCTCTGAATGCCGTGAATACCATTAGTTAATAAAGGAACTGCTTTGAGCCTATAGCAGAGCTATAGGAGAGCAGAGCTATAGGAGAGCAGAGCTATAAGAGAGCAGAGCTAAGTGGGGAAAACTAAACTGAATGCTGGGAGAATGGCGGTGGAGTCAGAGAGAAGCCATGTAGCCCCGCCAGACAGAGACACCTAAACTTTAGCTGGTAAACCACAGCCACGTGGCGATACACAGATTAATAGAAATGAATTAAATTAAGATGTAAGAGTTAGCCAATGAGAAGCTACAGCTAATGGGTCAAGCAGTGATTTAATTAATACAGTTTCTGTGCGATTATTTTGGGGCTGGGCAGCCAGGAACCAACAAGCGGCCTCCTTCCAACAGAGAGGAGTTTCAGTGGCTACTGAGAAGAACTGGTTTGTTGAGGGGTGTGCAGAAATATCTAAAGGGGCTTTTGGCAAGGATATTGGTGTAGGTATGGGGGTACACCCTTTCCCACGTTTTCCACATCTATGGCCCAGTGTGCAGTGGCCAGCAGATATTGTAGGGAGACTATGCCAAAGAAGAGAGGAACAAGTGGAAATTCCATCTGAGAAGGGTCTGCTGGGCAGCAGAGGTGGGCAAGCAGAGGCGTTGAGTAGGTGACTCATGCTTACATGCATGCGTATTATATTGATATGCAATTTATACATGCAGACAGACACCACACATGCAATTTCCTGTTTAGTTTAAAATCACAGAGGCATGAGCACCAGCGTCAGTCAATACAATTATTATTTTTTTTATCTTTTTCTTTTGTTTATAGGTATTCACCATGTTTTTTTTTGTGTGTGTGTGTTAGAACGTAAACACTAGGCTTGGCAGATGAGTCTACCACCGTACTACACCTTCAGTCATACCAGACTTTATGCTCTTGTTGCTTCTTTTCAAATCTAATCCACAAGCAGAAAGCCCTTCCTATGCGCCAGGCACAGGCTTCAGCTCTGTTAATCAATTGAACCTGAAAGTAGCCATGAGGCAGCTGCCCCCACCCTCCTCATTTCTCTCCCAGGAAGACTGAAGCACAGAAGGATGGATGAGTTCTTCAAAACTGTAGTGAGCAGATTGTAGAGCCCATCAGTAGGTAGTGTCTGTCCCGAAAGAAATGTTGTAGAAAGATTCCTAACTTGTTGAGGAGTATAAAGTTGGGTGAGAAAATGTGTTTGTTGCATTCTAGATGGGAGTAGGTAAAGATATCCTGGCAATTGACAGTGGTAAATTTACCTCTGTGAGGTTGGGGTGCTGACTCAGTGATGAAGAACACGTGCTATTCTGTCAGAGAACCAGAGTTTAGTTCCCAGCGCTCACACTGGGTTGCCTACAACTGCCTATAACTCTGCACTAAAGGATCTGATAATTCTGGCCTCTCAAGGTATATACTCATACCCAAACACACAGTCACACTTGCATAATTAAAAATAAATACTATAAAAATCATCTTCGTATGTGTGTTCCTGTGTGTGAATTCAGGGGCTGCATATGTGTGGTACATCATCGTGTGTGTGTGTGTTCCTGTGTGTACGCAGGGGCTGCATATGTGTGGTACATGTGTAAAGGTTGAAGGACAACCTCAGATGTTGGTTGAGACAGGTTCTCATGTTGTTTGCTTCTGCCTAGCCCGGCTAGCTAGTCTGTGAGCTTGAGAGAATTCTATTTCTTGGTGTAGGAGGCCCTTCTGTATGTGTGCTGCTTTCATTGGTTATTAAAGAAACTGCCTTGGCCTAGTTGATAGGGCAGAACTCAGGTAGGCGGGGAAGACAGAACAGAATTCTGGGAAGAAGGGCAGTGTGGCAGACGGCATGATTCTCCTGCCCAAGACGGATGCTGGTTAGACTCATGCCGGTAAGCCACAGTCAAGTGGCAATACACATTANGGTAGGCGGGGAAGACAGAACAGAATTCTGGGAAGAAGGGCAGTGTGGCAGACGGCATGATTCTCCTGCCCAAGACGGATGCTGGTTAGACTCATGCCGGTAAGCCACAGTCAAGTGGCAATACACATTAATGGAGATGGGTTAAACTAATATGTGAGAGTTAGCCAAAAAGAGGCTAGAAATAATGGACCAGGCAGTAATTAAATTAATACAATTTCTTTGTGGTTATTTCAGGGGTTAAGCTAGCCGAGCAACGGGACACAGCCCATTCCTCTTACTACAATTTCTTCCTACCATCTCCCCTTAAGAATGCTTGGTCATGAAAACAGACTCTACCATGTCTGTAGAGATGCAAATTCAGATTCTCTTGCTTGTACAGGAAGCACGTCACCCATGCAGCTCGTCCAAGAGTCCCTTTCTAAAGGCCACCATAATCCTCACAAGGGCCTGAGAAAGAACATGGGCCAATAATCTAGTATGTAGTAGCTCCCAGGGACAATGATCAGAGATGTACCAGGACTCCAAGGTATTTGAAGAAGGTGGAGGCAGATATAGAGAATGGTGGGGACAGCAATTCCAGGACACTAAATTGGAATAATCCGAGTTTGTGCTGACACAACTCAGTTATTACTGTCATTTCCAGGGACCCAGCCGCACCTCCCAAAGGTACACTCAGAGGTTTTTTTCGTTTTTTGTTTTTTGTTTAAACTTAGTAGCATAAGAAAACAGCTGAAGGACTTTCTGGGGACATGTTTTATCTTCTCTAACTTCAACGTTTACAGCAACGATGATCTGGGATTTCATGTGGGCAATCCCAGCCAAGATCACAAGGAAAATAGGCTACAGAATACAAAATGTATTACTTGCTGACACTATGCTGAGCTGGCACTGATGGATGTGCCTAATCCATCTTGTCCTTCATGGCTGTTTCTCCTGGGAGAGCAAGAAGTCTTTATCCTGACGAAATGTCCTGGGTAGAAAGGAAGGCAGACTGCAACTCTGTAGCTATTGTTTATTTAAAACTGATGATTCTACATTTGATTGAAAAGTCCAGTTCCTTTTCTACCTTCAGCCTGTGAGGCAATGAGTTATCTAACATTTAAATAACATTTCTCTATTTAATAAGCAAAAATAAGGTTTATTTCTCTCCTTCTTTATGGCAGAGGAGCCGCTCGAACTCCTTTAAGGATGTATAGGAAAGGACTGAGGCTGTAGCTCAGTAGTAGAGTGCTGCCTAATGTGGTGAAGGTCCTAGGTTTATTCTCTAGCACTGCCAAGAAAAAAAAAATGATATGTCAAAAAGCTATACCTTTCTGGGTAATCAAAGTTTAAATCCTAGAAGAATGTTGCAAATGAAATGGTGTAAAAATAGCAAGGACACCACCAACTTTTGGTTAATATGGTTATGTGTTCATTAATGCAGGGGTTAGAGTTATTGAAGGGGGAATCTGCTATAAAGACATTTATATATGAGTCATTTCTGTGCAACGAAATCATTTCTGCCTTTAGGTCATTGTGAATAACTCTACTATGTTTATGTTTTTGTATGGATGTGTGTTTTCATTCCTTTTGAGTGTATGGGTAGCATTGGAATTGATTGCAATCATTTGAGAGACTACCATCCTGCCTTCCAAAGCAGCTCCATTGTTTTATATTCACATGCACAGCTAATGAGGAGCCTTGTCTCTCCAGGAGGCATGGCATCTGTGTAGCCATGTATCCTGCTCAATAACTTCCTGACTGGGTAGATGAAGATACATCCCTTCATGCTTTGTGTGTTGACGGGTGATAGATAGTCTGAATACTGAATTCTCTCAGTCGGTCAGAAACTTGGCACTATTTTTAATTAATGATTCAGTGTGTGTGTGTGTGTGTGTGTGTGTGTGTGTGTGTGTGTGTGTGTGT
>LOJH01017847.1:22388-39333 GCA_001685095.1 Ellobius talpinus
TCCCACCTAGATTTAGGTCAGAGAGTTCTGCTCTCTCAAGGTTATTGTCAACAGCTGTGGTTAATAGACAGCCCTTGTATTTCAGGGATTGAGAGGTAGATCTGTTTCCACCTCAAACAAAAGTCTAAGTTCTTACTCCCTTAGGGAGATAATAATGAATTTCACCCAGGGAGTGGTTTGCCTACAGAATGTTTTGGTCTAGGGTGTGAGCATTACTTGTCTTGATCTAGCAACCGAATGTTTAACTAAGAATGTAGCCCACAGTCTTCAACTGGTCTGTTCATTCTCTTGTACCAAGTTAAAGCAGTTTCTTATCTTACTCCTACCTTTTGGGGTCGGGGTACTTAAACAAATAGAAATTAAACACAAGCAATTTCAGTATTCACTGGAACTCCCTCCCAGTACTATGTTTCTGTTTTATTATTTTCACTTGCATCTTCGTCCTCTTTACTTATTTTTCTAATCCCCGTGCCCCTCTCCTGTTAAGTGATGTACTTGTCGAAGCTGGTCTCCAATACACAAGTGCATACCCTTATCATGGCCTACGTATGGAGGTCAGAGAGCAGCTTGAGAGAGTCAGTTCTCTGCTCCTACCGTACTCCCATCAATCTTGGCCACGAGTATTAGTGCTGCCTAGGCCTTTGTTGAACATTTACAAATTTTCAGCCAGCTAATAGTAATGAGAGCTACACTTGTAAGCATTTTGACTTGTAATCTCATGAACCTTTGGGTTTCCAGAGCATTTTCTTATCCATCCTCTTGTTTCATCTCTCTGGCTGTTTTGACATTGGAGATGAACATGTTAAACATGAGGATGGGATTTAGGGTGTGGAGACAGCTTTCAGGACATGGGGACAGCTTTTAAGATTTGCTTTTGTAGCTTTGCANNNTTTTCCCATAGGGATACCTAACTGGAAATCATGGTCCCTCTTTGGTAGTATCAGCCTTGATACCATTGCTGGAAGGAACAGAAGGTTCCTTGCACTATTTCCCTACTGCACATGTGTTTGCACTCTGTTTTAACATTGGAGGGAGCAGAAGACCAGGCTCGACTCCTGAGGATGAAGGTCCTAATAGCCCATACAAGTAGGTGGCTATAGAGTGCAGTCTTTTCTGCAGCAGCAGCTCCCATGCTCTGGGTGGCTGGCTTTTCTTTGGCTTCTTGTCTTTCCTTTGCTTCAAATGTTAGATGTTTCCTGTTGTGTCCATTGATACTTTCAGTTTTATATCTATTGAATTTCTAGTTTTCATAATTTCTTGTTTTAGTTTTCAAAGCCACTTGGGTTAATTCTGTAAATGTTTGTTCTTTAGACCTTGAATGCCCAGGGGGAAAAGATAAACTTGGACCTGGTTTTCATGGAGGTTTTGTTTTATGGTCTCTCGTTTTGATGCTTAGTTTTAAATGTCAGCTTTGCCACAACTGAGACTCAGCTGGTGACCTAGTGACCTAGTTTCTTTTCTGTCACCGTGATAACATGATGACCTCAAGCAACTTGGAGAGGAAGGAGTTTATTTTGTCCTAAAGGTTTATAGTCCATCCTTATGGGAAGCTAATTGAAAATGGAAGACAAAAAACATAGAGGAATGCTTGCTGTCTTTCTTCCAGGCTTGTGTCCAGCTACCATTCTTATATAGTTCAGGCCCACCTGCCTAGATGTGGCACTGTCCACAGTGGGCTGGGCCATACTACATCAATTAGCAACCAAGAAAATGACCCATGAATACGCTCACAAGACAATCTGGGTAGAGTAGAGACGAATTTCTCGGCTGAATTTCCCTCTTCCAAGTTGACAACCACGACTAGCCATCACCTCTAGAAAGTGTCTCAATTGAGTATAATTGTCTTTATCAGGCTTGTGTGGGTGGTATATCTATATTATCATTATTTTTAAATGATATAGGTAGATACAGTCCATTGTGGGTAACATCATTCCCTAGACAAGGGGTCCTGAACTACATAAAACAGGGTACAGGGTTAAGCTAGATTCTAGAAGCAGCAAACAAGGCAAAGTTTTATAAGAAAATGTGTTTAACTGGGGGCTCACTTGCAGTTTCAGATGTTTAGTCCATTACCACCGTGGCGAGGAATATGGAGACATGCAGGCCAGAACTGGAGCAGTAACTGAGATCTACATCCTAATCTGTAAGGAGAACGAGAGAGAGAAACATTGAGCCTGGTGTAGGCTTTTAAAACCTCAAAACCTGCTTCCAGTGACACACTTCTTCCAACAGGGCTGCACCTCCTAAACCTTCTCAAATCTCAAATAGAGCTGCTCTCGGTGACTAAACATTCAAATATATGAGCATATCGGGGTGATTCTTATTCTGAGGTCCTTGACCTCCTCTTGGTGACAGACTAAAACTTGAGATTGTGAGCCAACGCCTTCTCCCTAAAATTGCTCTTGGCTGGGTATTTTATCCTGACAATAAATATAAAAAGACACCAATAGAATCTATGTGTTTGAATATTTTTGACAAGACACTTGAATCTGAGACACACCTATGTCCTATCCATTTTCTGCCTCAGCCCTTTATGCACAGGATATTTCTTTTTATTCTTACGATCTGAAGGTAACCTAAAAGGCCCCTGAATGATGAAGACCAAGTGGCATAGTTTCCTCTCCCTTTTCCCATCGGGCACAGAAGTATTAGAAATGTATATGAATTTATATCCATCCTTTTCTCCCCAGTTACATATCAGTTCCTCTTTTATACTCATGTATTTTTATTTTGTTTCAAAAAGACATTTGTTAATGCTTAAGGCATAAAATCTGCAGTGACTAAGATTATAACATTGCAACATCACTGTGTGGCTTTGTTATCTCATACGCAACCAATTTCATAGCTATCCTAGGATGCAGGTGGCCCCTGGGCTGCAGGTGGGACATGCCTTGTTTGAGTCATTAGTGTTATGCAGAACACAGACATTATATACCAACTAGGAAGCCCAGTGCTTGGAAAATTTGGAGATACTGATCAAAAAATTTTTCTCCAGCCTCCCATTACTACAGAGCACCTTCCAAAACACCTTACCAATTCTATTGCCTGGTCTTAAACCTTATACTTTAAAAAAGTCCATATCTTTTGGTTTTTCCATAATATTCTTTCTCTATTCCATTTGGCTCTACATTTCTAAATGATCCTCAACACAACAGCACTTTCTTTTGAGAAAATTCCTATATTCTCCCTTCTATCCCCTTAATTTTAATCAGTCTGCATGGCTTGATCAATGCTACATATTTTTATTAACATCTAGTGTATGATATTTTCCCCAGAAAGAGGCACAGAGAACTCAGTTTAGTTCTAGACTGGCTGCAGAAATATCTTTGTCATTGGGACAAGCACTTTTCCCCCAGCTAGCTTCCTTTCCTGTATAGTAAAGGCCTAATTTGAACTGCGACCATGATAACATAGCCAAGATAATGATCATCATCCCAAAATACACAAGTCCTAACCCTGGCAACCTGGGGATGTATTTATTTCCTTGGCAAAGAAGATAAGGTTCCAGATGGAATTAAGGTTTCTAATCAGTTGAAGTTCAAATGAGAGAATATTCCGGGATATCTAAGCATGTTCAATATAATGACCAAGGTCTATGTAAATGGAAGAGAAATGCAGAAGAACCAAGATTAATATGGAAAAAAACTAATATTCACCAAGACCAAAAGTCATCATACCAAAAAAATGAAGGTCCTCCTTAAGATGATGGCAAAGACAATGGAAAGGACTCTTCCTGAGAGCATGAAGACAAATGCATCTCTGACAGCACTGAGAACACCCCAAACCCAATCCTACACCCTAATCCCTGGCACCGGTCAGTATGTCAGCCTAGATGGCAGAGATTTGCAGGTGCACTTCAGCCGACCCTCTTGAGATGGGGAGGGGCTGTGGGTCACGTGGTGCCCTTGCTGTACCCATAAGCTCTTTCTAAAGGGAGTGAGGAGGCGAGAGTGTGAGCCGCTGTGAAAAGCAGAGTTCACAGTGCTATGAGTTCCTGAGCCGACGCATACAGCAGCTTCTAGAACGTGGAAGAGGCCGGAAACCAGATAAAGATGACCCACTGAGGATTTCTGAGCTCCAGAACCAGAATACATTTGCATTGTTTTAAGTTTGAGTTCATGACAGGATCTGCAAGGGTGCAGCTCACACCCTATGCCCCAAGTCAGGTTCAACTGCCTGAACTCAAAAAGCCATTAAAAAAGAAGAGAAGGGAGGTTTTTTTTCTGTGTGGCCACATTGGAAAGAGGGACAAAGAAACCCAGAAAACCCCTCAGGTATGTCTTTGGGGGTTTCAGAAGTGAGTCGTAGTAGAAAGTCAAGGATGAGCCATTCTGAGCTGTCCCAGTCAGGGTGTGCGCCTGCCCACCACTGACCTAAGGTTGTCTGGATTTCAGTGTCATCCTGTAAGGTGGTATAACAAGTTCAAGCTGTTTGAAATCTCTTCCCAGGAGACAAGTTCTTCCTCTGGTTGATGACTTTTCCTTCTCCAAGCATGGGTTTCCTGGGGAAATTCCCATTTATCTGAGGTTCATTGTTTCAACAGTTTGATAATGAGATTAAACAACACAGGTGTCTCTTTTGAATGTCTTCATTTCTGCCAGACAGGTTATAGGTTTACAGGTTTGTGAACATTTCTGGTGATTTATCTATTATCATCAAGGAACAAGTTACAAATATATTTACATATTACTTAGTGCTACAGAAGTGTGCATGCACATGTGTGTGTATTTCCATTTAACAATCACCCTTAGCCTTCCTGTGATATCTAACTTGTCAAGCTCCTCCCCCTTAGGCACGACTGCACTGAGCCCTCAGAAGTGCTCTATGCTCAGTTGGCTCCCATGGTTTCCACTGGTCATGATTTTCACATCTGGTGCTCTGGGCCCTCTCTTCTACCTTGTCTGCCCATTGAGAATTCCAACCTTGTCCTTCTCTTTGTTCCACTTGTCATAGAGCTCTGGAGAGATTAAAGACCTCGCTATCAGCAGGCTACTTATTGGCAGAATTTTACTCCAGTCTTTTGCAGAGAATCATTGTCACGCCTTTCTTCCCCACCTCCCTGGTCAGTCTGGAATGTGTTTTCTGGGCAGACACTTTTGTGCTGTTTGATCTCTTTCTTTTATTATCTTCTGGAACAAATGTTGTCGACAAAAACATTTCACTGAGCATCTCGTGTTCAGTGTTGAGCCTCATGACTCACCCTGTGCCCCCTCTCTCTTCCTCTCTATCACGCACATCCACATCTGCTCTTCAGAGGCTGCAGCATCATTCAAAACTCACTTGAAAGTTTCACCTATCCCACTTGAAAAGTCATTTCTAATATTAATAAAAAGAAACAGAAATGAAGATGAGTCATTGTGTGATCAGAGATAAAAGTGGCATTTTATCTACATATCCTGATTTTAAATCAACAGAAACAGTAAAGATTTTAACCATAAGCTAGCACAGGTGGCTCTTGGCTGACAAGGGTTCCACCCACAATTCTCAACTTTGTAACGATGTGAAGGAAGTGGGTATTGACTAGACTCTGCCTTTAATTTTGAGTTCCAGTGTCTTTTCCCTTCACAGTCTTGCATAGTATACTGGTCTACCTCAATGCTGGCGGAGAAACAAGTCACAACCCCCAACCAACCATGAGAGTGGGAGAATAAGCCACCAAACCCAGTCGTGTGCTCTGGTGATAAGCTTTGATCCACTGATAGGTCGAGTGTATCAAATACATTTTGATTTGCCATATGTTCCAAATAGAATGATTTTTAACATAACACCATAACAAACCAAGGATCACCTATTACAATAGCATTGCTTAGTTCTTTATTAAAATGCACATTTAAAGAAAGTCTCAGTCTGCCCCCCGCCTCACTCCCCCATGTGTGTGTGCATGTGCACTTACCCACAGGTACATGTGTAGAAGCTTGCAATCAACCTCAGGTGTCTTCCTGTATCAATCTCCAACTTATTTTTTTGCACAAGGTTCCTGAAGATTCTCATTGTTCCTGAAGCTCAGCATTTTGGTTGGACTACCTGGCCAGTGAGTCTCCACAATCCTTCTGCTTCTATCCTGTATCCTATACCCACAAGTGCTGAGGTTACAAACTTCCAAAGTCATGACCAGCTTTTATGTGGTGCCACCACACCTGGCATTTATACAGGTGCTGGGTATCAGAAATCAAGCCCCTCTGTTTGCCTATGCTGCAAGTGTTTTACCCACTGAGCCATCTTACCAGTCCCCAGAGTAGGAATCTCTAAAAATGAGATTAGTTATTTATGTGTCTGTATGTGTGTTTGCATGAATTTACATGGAGCATGTGTGTGCAGTGCCCATGGAGGCCAGAGGGCATCAGATCCCTTAGAATTGGAGTTACTGATGGTTGTTAAGTTGCCTGAAATGTTGCAGAATATTTGTACACTGTGTGAAGATGGGTTGCTGTGATTGGTGTGATAAAAAGATGAATGGTCAGTAGCTAGGCCGGAGGTATAGGTGGGATTTCCGGTAAGAGAAAGAAGGAGGAGAAAGAATCTAGGCACATGGAAAGTCACCAGCCAGATGAGGAGGAAGCTGGATGGGCAGTAATTTAAGTGAGGTAATGCCATAAGGAAGAACATGGATTAATATGAATGGGTTAATTTAAGTTATAAGAGCTCATTGGGAACAAGCCTAAGCTAAGACTGAGCTTTCACAATCAATAATAAGTCTCCGTGTCATTATTTGCAGGCTGGAGGTCCAGACACCAAAGTTCTGCTACAGAACCCAGGTCATTTGCAAAGGTAATATGCACTCTTACCTGATAAACCACCTCTCCAGCCCCTAAAATGTTTTCTGTCCAACCCTCTTTTTCTGTACTGCCTCATGCTTAAATTTAGTCATCAACCTTTTAGTTTGTACTGATCTTCTCTGTACTGTAAATTAAATTTTCATATTTATGCATGTTTTGTGGACTTTGATTGTACACATGTTTTAACCTTAATGTTTTTCCATTCTACATATGTTTCTTTAACAAAACTTACATAGCCTGCATCCTAACCTGAACATCTTCCATACTCAACAAATAACATCCCAGTGATTTCCATCCCAACCCAAATGTCATCCACATGCAACAACATCCCACTGTGAGCCATACTTCTGGTCTCCTGTTGTCTGTTTTCTGTCCCAGTCCCATCACTAGTAAAGATTTCCAATTTTTACATTATTATTTATGGTTCGCAAAGACGCAAGTGATCTACCATACCGTGCAATGTTGATCGTATTTACCATTATTTATTTATTCTCTTGGACCAGACGATGTTCTGGGGGTGGGGATACAATAATTAGCAAAAGACAGTGCCCGTGTCTCCATGAAGCTTCTCATCCAATGATGCAAAGCCAGAGTCATTTCTTTTGGGAAAATGACTAAATGCTGAGTACATGACACTTGATACAAATCAGATATTCAGCTACCATCCGTTAGTACCATAGGGATGTTCAAGGGCTGTAGCTGTAGCTGCAGCTCCACAGGATGGAGAGAATCAGAATCACAGGACTCTTCAGAGGGGTAAAAAGTGTATGCATGCTTATGTAGGAGGTCTACTGCTTGTGTGGGAGCTTAACCCTCCATTTCAGGAGGGCATGGGTTCAAATCCTGGCTCTACTCCTAAGTAACAGTGTCTTTCAAACAAATCCATTCTAAGCTTTATTTTTTTCTCACCTAAACAATGTCTACATGTTCTGAAGATTAAATATGTAAATACCTACAGTGGGATCTAGTCAGATGTTTGCTTAATAAGTATTCCACCATGAATAACATTGTGACCTTGAAACTTTGGTCTGCCAGCAGTCTGGAGCCTCCAGGATGTGAACTGTTGGAGGCATTAAAGAAGTAAATCATTTTGTGCATGTGTAGGGGGAGGGTATTCAGGGATAGAAGTTTGGTAGTAACCGTCATTTTTAAAGGCTTAATTGTGAAATGTTGTGCAGAAAGAGCAGGAGATGCAAGAGGTCAGGGAGACGCTCATCACAGACATCTGCAGAAGGGGGTGCACTGATGGGCTCAGATCTGTGTGATGGCATTTGATATATCAGACATATGATTGACACTTAATTTCATTTCTTCTTTGTGGTTTCTTGACTGTATCAATTCTTCCACATGTAGCTCAATGGAAGTGAACTTTACCTGCTTTTCACCCTCCTTCTTGGTCCTTTGATTTTGTTTTCTCTCACTGCTTTGCCCTTGCAAGAATTGTTCAGTTCTTGTGCCTAATTGTTCAGTCCTTGTGTCTACCGTAATCTACTCGACAACACACAGACTTTACAACCAAAGCAGATCTTAGAGTAGAGACTGAAAACAAAAGATGCACCTAAGTTGCTGACGTCAGGAGGCCAAGTGGAGGAAGAGATAACAGGTACTAAGTAGGGAACAAGAAAAGAATCAGAGAAACCACATTTGTTCCTTGCACTAGTTGCCATTGAATTTTACTCCCCAGTAGGGACTAAGAGATTACACAGAGTTCCATAAACCACATTCAAGAGCATGATAACACAGACACACACAGCTGAGTGACGCTTATGTGCTAAGAGAGAAGGCAGCAGCCAAAGTGCTGAAAACTGCATCTAGGGTAAGTGTTACAGAGGCAGTGAAATGGAGCTATGGAAAGATGATTTACCTGGTCAGGAAGACCATCAAAGAGTTTCTTGAGTAGGGGACAGCTGAGCTAAGATCTGAAGGACAGTCACTGACTAAGGCTCAAATGGAAGTCGTGCTAGGCATGGACTCAGCACTTTCCTAGTAGGTACTTCTTACAGGACCCCATAGAAGAGCCAGCAGAAGCCAGGCCTGGGAGTATCTAGAGCCCTAAGATGCTTCAACTCTGAACTGCTTTTTACCATCGCTAGCATTTTCCCCTTGGATGTCTACTTTCCTGGAATGGTAGATCGGGACCAGTGATAAGCTGTGGTTCTTCTGAATCTTGGTGAATTAAAGTAGACACCAAATAAGGATCAATGATAAGGAACCTACCTACCTGGGTTTTTCTAGGTTCTGCTACATCAGGGATTTGCCTGTCTGCATATAATCTACCCCCAACTTATCCTTGCCAGGCACAGACTGTTCCCATTTCACATTTAATCTTGTAATTTTTTCCCTAATATTTTATACTCTTCTCCTGTATTTCTGCTCTGAGACTTAGCTTATGTCTGTACCTCCGAACTATCTCATTAGCTGTCAGCAGAGCCCACATTGTCTGGACAGTACAGTCTAATGAATGACCAGCAAGCACAGACAGAGTCTATTTGAAACACACAGTCATTGAAATATATGATGTCTGAAAGACTCTCCGGCAGTGAAGGAAAAACCTTTAGCCGCCACTAAATGAAAATAGTCAATGTTTTCTTCCTCAGGAACAGACACTCCTTGTCTTCACTTATCAATGCTTACTTCTGCAGCTGTCTGTGAACATTCCCCCACTTCCTGCTGCACAGGGGAGGAGGGGGACTTCTTTGGGTTTCTGTTTTCCCCTGGATTCTGTCTCTCCTCTGCTCTTGAATCTCCACCAGGTTCTGGGGGTCAGAGTCTCCCCATCACTATCCTTTTCCTTCTTAAGTTCCATCTGTGAATGTTTGCTTTGCTCTCCTCTACAGCAGGGTCCAAGCCATCTTCTCGTACTCAACACTCTCTTATGGTGATCAGCTCATGTCATCCACACACCACCGTGGGAGTGGGTCGAAGGGCTGTTTCTAACACAGAGAAAAGAGAGATGGCCACCCCGAGACTTTCCAGCAAGTGAGTAGCAAGACTGGGGCAAGTTTAAAACACTGATCACTACACTTTTGATTTTTTTTTGCTCTTTTTGTTTGTTTTTCTGGGTTTTTTTGATATTGGGTTTCTCTGTGTAACCACCCTAGCTGTCCTGGAACTAGCTCTGTAGATCAGGCTGGCCTCAAACTCACTGAGAGATCTGCCTGCCTCTGCCTCCCAAATTCTGGGATTAAAGGTGTGTGCCACCACTGTCTGGCTGACTTTTTGCTCTTTTTACCAAGTAATTTTTGGTTTGTTTCAGTGTTTCACTTTATCACAGGGTTCTCTAGCAAGAAAAATATTCTGGATGTGTGCTATCTCCTGTCTAAGAAGATTCTCCACCTTCTGGGGAATGGAAAATGACGAGCACCCTCTCCATTTGCCTTCATCCTATTGAGTCCCAGTCTGTTCAACCAATTGGAATCCCATGAAGGAGGCAGAGTGAGAAGCTGAAGAAACCAGAGGAGCTGCTTTGTCACTAGTTTATAGATACCTCCAGCTATAAACATCCTGGAAAAGGAAGCAGAAGCTGCTAATCCTTGCATATATTGATCAGTCATCCTTAAACACTCAGACTTAAACTAAAAGAGAAGGCTTTGCCAACTTCAAGTCTGGCGCATATGGGGAAAGGCTTTGCTGCTTCTCATGGGTCCAAGCCTTGGTGCTTGTCATGGCTGCACCCATGTCAACAATATATGCTTACTCAGGACTTTACTCGTTCAGGGACTCCTCTGCTCCTTAGAGTGTCTCTCATACCACGCTCTTCAAACTCCAACCATCACCCTTCCTCCTAGTCTAACTGACCACAGATGTTTTCCTATAATTGCCCCAGCCTTTGCAGTTTTCACGTCATTGAAATTTTTTTCTCAGTTTTCCCTCATGAGGGTTCTCTTCTCTTTCCTTTCAGAACCAGCATCTCCCCAGCAGAGTATAAAGGAAATTTCGGAACGCATTCTCTCAGACACAAAGCAGCTCTCATGGCACTCTGACTCTCCTCAGATTTGCTAATGGGTGTCTTTCATGCCTCGTGACAACGGCTTACTGTGGGAGAGCTCCAGACAACTGGGCAGATGTCACCGAATCCCATCTCCCCATTACAATCTCCACCAAATTGTCCCGTTGAGCTTCCCAAGGGATTTCCACCTACTTCCAGGAGGAAACACCTTCCCCTAACATCCATAGTCCAGGATGTGTGTTCAGGGCAGGATCCTCATTTCTGGGAAATAGGTAGTAGGCAATCCAGTGAAAGAAGACTCCCCACAGGGGGAGGACTGTCTTTGGGAAGGCTGTTGACTAAAACTGCGTGCCATCCTTTTAGCTGTGACACACACATTTCTGCTTGTGAAATCAACAGCTCTGAGCTGAAAGTGCCTGTTAGCTGTGCTCAGCTCAAGTGCAAGGAGGAACGGGGTCCCTTTCTGTAAGAAGGTCTCCGCGGCATAGTTCCCAGGGCCCATCCATCACTGTATTAAGGACTCCTGAAAGCCCCTAAAGGAATGTCCTAGTGGCCACACAGTGCTCTCTGCAAACCTTTGTGAACCGCTCCTAGGCACAGTCATTCAGCATCTTCATTCCAACTCCATCCGGCTCAGCACCTTCTCAAATCAACACAGCAACTGAACCACTTGGAAGCTGTCTGTGAACGTATAGGCAAGCAACCCGGGGGGGGGGGCACCAAAATTTTCAGGCTGGAAAGCCGTTAGGTTTGCATGTCAGTGACCCTCTGTTCAAAACTCATTAAGAGATAATAACCTGCCTCGGCCATTCTGATTCTGATAACTGAAACGTTATTGTTATCCTCTGCAGATTTAACTTCCCAAAACAGTTTCAAATCCTCTATTCCCTTCGATCCACCTTGCAAATCTAGACCTGCTGGTAGAGCAACTGTGGCTATCCTGTTTTCAGAGATGAGGAAACTGAGATAATGATTTCAGCCCTGGGTGCTGGCTATTGGCAAGACTCAGATTAGAAGCTAGGCTGTGTCCTCTGTTGGACCATTACCTCCTTCGCGCTTGTGAGCTTTTATCTCGTGGGGCTAGTGTGCACAATACAGGTTTTCTTATGAAAGAGTTCCTAACAGTATTCTTTAAAGTGCGTTTGGGGCCAGGGAGGGGGCTCAGCAGGTAAAGACACCTGCCACTAAGGCTGATGACCTGAGTTCCATTTCCCAGGCCCACATGATGGAATGAGAGAAAAGATCTCACAAGTCGTCCCCTGACCTCCACAAGTACCCCCGTGGCATGTGAGCCCCTACACACACATGCATGCATATACAGAAAAATCAAACAAACATATAGTTTTTTTGTTGTTGCCGATGTAGAAAATTTCAAATCAATGTGCACTCAAAACTTTCTAATCTTTAGTTTATATTTTTTATTTTGAAAGTATTTTATCCTTGCCGGCGTGAAGATGTTAATAGCGAGAATTTTAATGTATCCCACAATACCCTAAATGACTAAATAAGGTAGTACTAATTTTAGTAGTGAACCCTACATTCTACTAAACTCTGACTTCTCTGCCTCAGTCATGACCCCCTGCAAAGCCACAGCACTATCTAACCTGAAACTTCCCAGAGGGAATATTGGTCTGCTGAGTAGTAAGTGTCTCCACATCCCTGTCCAAGAGAGGGGCCTAATGACAACCTTCACAAGGACTGGCTTCCAGTAGATCAAGTGCCGTAAGTGGATAACTGGACTCCTTAAGCCAGGTCCTTGCTTTGCTCATTGAAACCCTCCTGCACAGAGAACTGTATTATACGTCCTGGCAGTAGATGACTGGTGAATGAGGAAACTTGTCACCACTGAGGGCGTGCCTCTACATGCTATGCACACAGAGCTGTATCGTATGTCCTGGCAGTAGATGACTGGTGAATGAGGAAACTTGTCACCATTGAGGGCGTGCCTCTACATGCTCAAGATCAGTAGCAACATCTCAATCCAGTCATAACAAAGATAACTCCAAACACTGCCAAATACCACCTGAAAGACAATGTGAGTGACATGTTTGAAGGACACCATCCCTTGAAGCTGACGCTCGGGGTCAGGGACCAAAGATCCCATTGGTGAGAAAGTTGTGCCCATAGCAAGCTAAGCGGTGGTTGTGGTATTGACCTCCTACTGTATGGCCTGGCCATCCAGATGGGAATTCCAAGTAGAAAAGGCATTGTTCAGTCAAAATTTGGAAAAAATAAGTAGGAGAGTGTAAGGTAGTGACTTAGAGGTGCACACGAAGCCTCAGGCCACAGAACTCAGCCAATGTCCTCCAGAAGAATTGATAGATCCATTCTTTTCCCTTGTCACTCTGGTCTGCAAATAGTCCACGACTCTGACCCTGAGGACTTCCCTTTAGGCTGGGCGAACATGCCTGGCCTTGACCCTGCAGTAGTGGCTTGTTCCTCTGAGGGCTGGGAACACCTGTGGCCTTACCCCCTTATTTTAGCAACAGTTCTTGAAGCGGCCAGAAGCATCCACCCAGAAGCCCTTTCGACTGTTTGTTGTGTTGTTGCTAACGGAGCCTGAGGTCTAAAAGGGGTTTCCAGGGCATGTTGATTAGTTATCTGCTACCACAGAGCCAGGGACACGGTGTGCGCAGGGGTTGTTGGGCTTAGGAGTCTGGTTGGAACTGGTAGTTATTTAAAGACACGACCGCAGTGTCAATGTCATGTTGACTTTTTTTTTTTAAGATACTTTAGGGGGCCAAGAGTAATGGCTAGCTGATTCTTCCACTTAGCTGCTAATTTGGGATTTGAGCTGCAATTACAAACAGCTGTTGTAACATCGCCAGATTCCTAGGCAAAGAAAAAAAAAAGGTGATTTGTGTAATCTTCAAAGGGCCTCCTTGAGATTTGAATGGCAATTGAATTTCCTTATTTGTCAAAATGGTGGTTTTCAGGATGAGTTTAGGGAATAAGACACTGGAGGTTGTAGGCTCACAATATGTCACACTTTGGGCGGAATAGATGTCCTGTAATTGTTAAGAATATATGGATACACGTGCCCGTTCAACAAGGGGCAGCACTCCTGTGGGCTTGAACATAGCAGGGCACATTAAGTTGAAGCAAGACCCAGCTCCTCCCCCGTCTCAAGGAGAAGTGGATGGGGAGAGGGGCTAGATAAGAGGGGGGGATGGGAGGAGAGGAGGGAGGGGAAACTGTGGTCGATATGTAAAATAGATGAAAAATTCAATTAAATTTTATAAAAAGGAATATATGAACCCAATAAATATGTGTTGAAGACCTATTGGGGTCCCAGCTATGATGAGCACTTACTAAAAGTCCATGCTAATAGAAGTTTACAAAAATAAGCAAATATGGTTTCCCAAGAAATTTTTGTGACTTATATATTAAGTTATTTAACTTCTCATGGGCACATCCTCATGCAAGCATGGCTAGCCTAGGTCTAAAATATAGGAAGAATACTTTGCTTGCTACAGAGGAACTGATAGCCTGGGCTAATCAACCAGAGGCAAGGATCAGAGTTTGGTCCACAGAATTTACGGGGGGGGGCACACAGGTACTGTGACATACATTTTTTTAATTAAAATTTTTATACAATGTATTCTCATCATGTTTCCCCTCCCCAACTTCTCTGTCCCTCTTCTTTCTCATTCCCCTTCTCTCTCTCCAAAAAGGAACAAACTAAGGAGTAAAACAATCCCACAAATATGAAAATCAAAACAGATAAAATCAAAACAAAATGAAAAGGTCAAAGCAAAAAGTCCACAAAATTACCATTGTGCTCATTTTGTGCTGGCCAAGTACACCTGGGCACAGGGCTGGCACTGGAGTGTGGTTAGACCCAGTGGCCCTCATTGGAGGAAAGAGATTCTCCCTTTGCCAGCCCGCAGACATCAACTACAGAAAGCTTCTTGGTTAGGGCTGGGGCCTCATAGCCACTTCCCCCTCTCGGATTATAATACATATTTGTAATAGCATCTCTGGGGATGCAGAGACAGGCAGATTCCTGGGATTCTCTGGTTAGCCTACTGCTTGACTAGTTTTAAACCGGTCCTGAAAGAGAAAATAAAGCCTTGAAGTCCTACCCCTTCCTGAAGAGCTTCTGCCAGTTAATAGTTGCAGGAGTGGGGGAGTCATTTTCTTAGTGGTATAAACACTGGTAAGTTGCCCATGCTCCAGGAAATGTATCCCACACACCCACTCATACCCATTCAAGCAAACCTAATTAGACTCAGTGACACACATACAAGCATAGCACAGCCAGGTTCCTCGGTGCTGAGTTCCCTCAGCTCTTGAAAGATTGCTCCTATTCTAGAAGTCATTCTCAGGACCTTGCTACTTGGCCTTCATCTTCAAAGTCAGTTATTAATAACAGAGCAACAAAGTCAAACATGATTTTAATTCTCTATATTCATCAGACTGTAGTTTTTAAAGAACTCTCCTGACAAGGAAGCTTTATGTGCTGAGTGTGACAGAGCTAGAGAGGTGGACCCACCCAAGCTCCTTGGAGGCCAGAAAATCATGAGTGAGCTAGTAGGACAGCCTCCCTCCATGGTTCCTGACTCCAGGTTCCTGCCCTGACTTTCCTTAACGGTGGATTGCGACCTGGAAGTGTTAGCTAAAATCAACTCTTTCCTTGCCCAAGTTGCTGGGGTCAAAGTGGTTGACTCCAGCAAGAGAATGAAACCAGACAAGTTCCCAAACTGTCTCCAGTCCACTTCACATCTCACTAAGCATTAAAAATACTGTCATGTATTTAATATCCAGGGCCGTTCAATGAGCCTGCTCACAACAGGAGTCCGTTGACGAGAGCTTTGCCGTTCTCAAAGCAGCTTCCGGCCTTTGGCAGCACATCCACACCGCACTAGCCCACTTCATACTCAGACACAACATTTTGGAAGCTTTTCTTGACTTAATTCAGACTACTTCATCAGCAACTGAGTATGGGGAGTTGTTTAGACAATAGCTATTGATTGAATATTCATTTTACACCCATCCCTGAACCTGAATGGGAGGAAGACGGAAATAAGTAAAATGCCGTGATCACTGAAAAAACTTCACAGCTCCAATCCCCAGGGCTCTCTGGTTATCCAGTCTAAAGTACTTGGCTAGTTCAAGGTCATGTAATTTTCTCCCATTAGAATAATCACTGCCCACCACACACTGCCAACTGGGGAAAATCTAATTGATTATTTATTAGACATACATGTTTATTAGACATATTGGTTGAAAACATTGCGAGGCCACTTGGTACAGAGGGGAAAACAGGAATGAACCATTTTTACCACATAGAAATAGGGACAGGAGTATAAGCCTTCAAGCCATATGCCTGCCAGCCAGTCTTGTTTTGGTAAGTGCAATGCATGTGATTAAAATCCCACTGCAGGCTCGACTTTCAATTGCCCCGCATCACTCATATGACTTATATTGTGTTTTCCTTATCCTCCCCAGTAATTACCATTGTGTTTAGTAATCAACAGCCCTGATTTACGCAAGCTCCTTTCAAGTCAATCTCTCTAGCACTTAAAAACAATGGCTTTGAATGGAGTTATTTCCTGGGAGAATGTTAAATGTTTCCGAGTTCAGATAGCCAAGGAAAGGCGGCTCCCTTCGTGTAAGGAAAGGGAATGAAATGCTTTCTGGCAGCTGGACCAAGATAAAGTGTTCAGACAAGTCCTGTAGTGGGTTGGGAGTGAATGGGAGTACCTTGTTTCCTGCCTAAAATCGTACTGTTGGAGACATTCGGCTTCCTTAGACAGCAGGCCTTTAATGACTGATGTTAAGCCTGATAGGGCCCCTCAAGGGATCAGAGATAACCTTTAGCCATTCTGTCTGCAAACAATAGCGGGGGCTGCAGAGGAAAGGTAGCTGATGCAATGGCTTCAAGGGACCTTTCTTTGCTGGGTCTGATTTCACACTACTCAGCTAGCCACGCCATGGTCTAGGCACTAATCTCAGGCCTTCAGTTTGCTAGGGCGTACTCTAAAGCCTCATGTATCAGACTACAGGCTGTCCCTGAAGCCTGAGAGATGAGGAGTTAGACACAATGTAGACAGTGTGTGATCTCATAGGGTAATTTAAAGGGAAATGGAAACCTTCCTCTACCTAGGGGAAACCATATGTCTGGCGCTTTAGCTTTCTAATGTACATGTAGCGAAGACAATTTGTTTTGTTTGGTTTTTTGAGACAGGGTTTCTCTGTAGCTTTGGAGCCTGTCCTG
>LOJH01017848.1:379-16387 GCA_001685095.1 Ellobius talpinus
TTGGTGCTGCCAGGAGCAGATGTGTCTCATTGTCATGAAAACTCCTAAGTTCTTTAAAAAAATTTAAATGCCATATTTTGTAGTCTTTGAAAGGTTTGAAAAATACCTATTCTTCTGAAATACATCTATGTACATCTAGAAAATCTGACTAACATGATTATAAACTTGACAATCATAGATGACTATTAATCTATAATTCCTAATTATACATTACATTTTAAATGAGCTACACAATCACAATAGCTTAATCAAGAGCAGAAATATATATATAAAACAAAATTGAGCTTAAATTTGTATTAGTAAACTAAGATCTATACCAATGCAAATATCTATATCATATCCCCCTTAAAATATAAATAAATATTTATAAACAATATTTGGTAATATGGGCATAGTTTCTCCATACTGCTTCCTACTTCTGTTTATTGGGTGAGGTATTTTCTTTGGGGGGGTTTCACAGCAACCTATCAAGGTCTGGTCAATCAAACAATATTAGTCTGGAAACAATACACAGGTTCTCTGTGTATTGTTTCCTCTATGGAAACAAAAGAATAACCTCTTTTCCAAAGCAATACATCCTTCTGTCCATATTTTTAAATCAAGATACCTTTATAATATATATGCTGATTTAGCTTAGCAGCCCATACAATGAAATGTCTCTCCATACTTAGTTCTTTCAAGTCAAAAAACTCAAAGAAAACACAATAATATACATAATCCAGACTCTCTGTTAATTTTCCATATTTTCGTGGCTTATTTATTTTTACTCTGTCTTTTTAAAGACTTTGTTTTGTTTTTTTTAAAAAAAACATTTCTTTTTATAACTCTCTGTACTCTTTTTCTTCTCTCTCCCAAGCCTACGTACATTTATCCAATATGTACTCTCATGACTTTTAATATTATTCCTGTGTTCTTTGGCAATTTAATTACAATAATTATATCACAACAAGGAAATGATTGTTTTGGGGTCATATCTACTTGGATCTCTAAATGGCATTTTTTATATGTATCCCTGATTTGGGAAAATAATTTTGTAATGATTTTGCTTTATTGATTGTCTATTTATTTAACTTGTACCACTACTATTTTATCTATACTGAAGCTATATATGTTTGTGTTCACCAATGTTTCAGTAGGATTAGGTAATGGCTGATTAAATTGTCAAACTAGTGGTGCAACTCATTAGCAAAACCCACACAATGGACTAGAGATACTGATTTCAATACCAGAACACTTCAAAAAGAAAGCAGATGTATATAACAACAAAAATAAACAAATAAATCAGACATAGAAATACAGTGATCCAATGAAAATAAAAGGACAAAATACTACAAAATGAAGGGAGAAATATTAATGCATAGAATTAAGAAAATTACTAAAAGAGGAAATAAAATGAGGAAATGAGAAAGAAGAAAATCAAAAGCTCTCACCATCCCCAATCTCAAATTATATTGCAGAGCTATAATAATATCAATAGCATAGTATTGGCATAAAAATAGACATGTTGAATAATGTAAATGAATTGAAGTCCCAGACATAAGTTCACACACCATGGACACATGTTTTTTAATAAAGAAGTCAGAAATGCACACTGTAGTAAACACAGCATCTTCAACACATGGTGTCGGTCAAACTTGATGGATACATGTAGAAGAATGCAAACAACTCCATACCTGTCACCCTGCACAAATCTCACATCCAAATGGATCAAAGACCTCACAGATACACTGAATCTGATAGAAGAGAAAGCAGGATATAGTCTTTAATTCATTGCACAGGAGATGACTTTCTGAACAGAACACAAATAGCAGCCTTGGCCAAAAAATTAATAAATGGGACCTCATGAAATTAAAAAGTTTCTGTATAGCCAAGGACACCAAACTTCAGACAATGTAGTAACCTACAAAATGGGAAAAGATTGTTACCAACTACCTCCAATAAAGGGCTAATATCCAAAATAAATAAATAAATAACTGGAATCAAGGAATGAAATAATATAATTTAAAAAATACAGATATAAACAGAGAATTTTCAAAATAATGAAACTCAAATGACTGATAAACACTTAAAGAAATGCTCAACAGTCTTTGTAATCAGTGAAATGCAAACAAAGTACTTTGAGATTTCATCTTATATATGTCAGAATGATCAAGATCAATAAAACAAAGGATAAGTAATGCTGATGAGGATGTGGAATAAAGGTAATACTCATCCTATGCTGGTGCACCAACCCAGCTTTAATCCCTTCAATCTACAGAGATGATCTGTCTTCCAGATATGATACTGTAATAGTGGCACAAAAAGATGGAATTCATCCCCAACACTGCTTTGGTGGCCAAGAACCAGAGACCAAAAAGCCTATGAACCTAGAGAAAACCAAACACTACTGTTCCGACAATGAAATGACTTCTAATGGCATTCTTCTATACTCATAGACCAGTGTCTTGCTCAGTCATCATCAGAGAAGTTTCTTCCAGCATTAGATGACAAGAAATACAGAGAACCACACCAAGACAATATGCAGAGAATGACAGACTTTGGAACACTCAGTCTTAAATGCTATGTTTCCATCAAATCCCTCCCCTCTGGCCTCAGGGAACTTTCCAAAAGATGGTGTGGAAAGATTGTAAGAGCAAAAGGCCATGGAGGAACCGAAGAAACAATGCTTTCAAAATAGTAGGACCAACACCCGTATGAACTCACAGAAACTATGGCAGCATGTACAGACACTGTGTGGGTCTGCACCAGACAGGTTCCCAGTGCTGAGAAAAGACACAGGTCCCCATTCCCACCCCAGAAGCTATGTCCAATTGACAAATACTCACGAATGTATAAAAACACAATCTTCTCCAGTGAAGTCTCACTGAATATACAAACCACTCTTAAGTGCAAACCCCATGCCTAGTAGAAAATGCCAACCCAAACAAATTCAGTGGTGTCTTTGGAGGTTCTTTGTCTCTTAAGGTTTTGAAAGGTTTATTTTTTTAATTAATTTAATTTGCTTTTAGATTCTAGGTCCTTTGCAAATATATTATGGTTTCTAGTTTTGTGTTTTGTTGTTTTAAGGGGATTCCTGTACATACAAACATGTATGTCTCTGCATCTGCCTTGTGTATTTTGTGCTTTGACTTTTTCTTCTGTTTGTTTCATTCGTTTTTTGTTTGTTTTGCCTTATTTTATTTTATTAGATTATTATTCTTTAGATACCTTTTTGTTTTCTTAGAAAAGGGTGTGGATTGTGAGTTGAAGGAAGGTATGGGGAATCAGAGGAGTTGAGAGAGGGGAGCCATAATCAGAATAATGTATTGTATGAAAAGCTTCTATTTTCAATAAAAGAAAAATAAGGAAACTACAAGAGAATAAAATAATGAAATAGGAACACTAAAAGGAGAAGGAATAGGAGGAGGAAATAGAAAATATTTGCTCACATCCACATTATACAACCAAATGAATCTTTGTAGTCCATATATTATTGAAATAATAATATACATGGATAATTTCTAGTATCACATGATATTTTAAAAAGAAGCAGAAACATAATCAAGATATCATATTAGAATCACTTATTAACCTCTGGTTTCTTTACATGATCAAATCAAATCAACTGGAAACAGTTACTCTTTTAGGTGGAAAGGGTACCTGTTGAAAAACTTTTGTGTCTGTCACATGGACATGCCCTTAAACTGCCTACTCATCTTTTTCTCACAGGATATTAAACTCTTTGTCTTATACTTTGACAGTTTAAGTGTAATATGAAACAGCAAATTTTCTACTCATGTCTCTTTGTTGCCCTCGAAGCCTCACACACATGGATATGTGTATCTTTTCTGAGATCAGGGCCATTTTCTCTGCCCTTAAATTTTAGTTCCTTACCTTAGAATATTTCAAAGACATATTTATTTATTTATTTAATAGTGACTATAAGATATCACAAACTCTCTGTATTGTTTATCAGATATTTTCTTTTTCTTTCTTTCTTTAAATAGAATATCTTGAAAGACAGGTCTTCAAGTCCATATATCCTTTCTTTTGCAAAAATAATTTTCTTTATTTTTTGAGATGGAAATATAATTACTATCATTTTCCCCTTTCTTCCCTCCAAACTCTCCCATATATCCTTCTTGCTTTCTTTCAAATTCATGGCCTCTGTTTTCATTAAATATTGTTGCATGTACATATCTCTTTATCTACTTTATTTGCTGTGGAATTGAAGCTTTTGACTATGTATATATGACTTATTGAGCTCTTCATTTCTGAGATTTGCTTGATTATCTTTCAATATTCTTCTTTGAGGAATTTATCTTTCATAGCCTTCACTTATCTTACTAAGTTTACCTCTTCATCTGTATTTGGTTTGATTTCATGGAGCTTTTTTAATAACTGTTCTTCTGAAATTTCTTTGATATTTCATCCATTTTGTTACTTCACATTATGTTGGTAGAGTTGTGTTCCTTTGAAGATAGTATATTACTTTGGTTATATCATTGAGACTTGAGTATTTTGTGAGTCAGCTACTACCATCACGTTTAGGGGATGGTCATGCTTTAGTTTCTTTGTCCTGAGGATTTGTATTGTGGTGTCACTTTGCTGTACATACAATTTTATCCTTGGATAATCTTCCTGTTGTTAGTTACTAAATTTGGGCAGAGCATCAGTCAGAGATATATGTAGGCCATCCAAGAATGGTGACCCTCTATCCCTATAAGCAAGTATGCTACAGAGAGCAGGAAGGGATATTTACTATGTGATTACCTCTATACTCCAAATGGTGATGGAAGTTTCCCTATGCACTGAGAATTGGAGCTCTGTTACAAGAATTGGCAGCAGCAACAGTTTTAAGGCACCAATGATATGTGCTAGATGCTACCTAGGGAGAAATAGTAGCCAGTGCTGTGGTGCCATCCTCACGCAGTACTAAAAATAGTGCAGAGATGGCCACTGACAGCAGAAAATGTAGTTCATCTGTACTATTGCTATGGTCATACCATCCCAGGAGTAAGCTCTTGGTTGATGTACAAAAGTATCCTTCCTACCAGCTATAGATATTTGGGGGTCAAGAGTCAGCCACAGGGACCTACAGTAATAGAAACTGCATGTGTATCTGTCTTCAATCCTGGGAATGGTATGAGTCTATAAAAATACTAACTACATCCTTAGTTCCAGATAGCAAGTTCCCTGCTCCCTTGGTTTTCAGTGACAGTGCCAGCCATATCCTTCTGTGTTATATAACACCCATACCCTACACTGTAGAGTACCATTCTGAACTGGAATCAGAATCACTCTCCTACTCATCCAGTCAGCACTGTGCAACGTCTGTGGAATCCCAGAGATGGAAATATGTAACATTTTCTGACCCCAGGGTATCCAAAATTCATCCAATAGCTGCATCCTTCTTAAGACAGTTCTTGGCTACAGCCCTGAATGTTTACTGGAACATAATATAAACTCTTTTTTCAAAGACTTCTATTTTAGGTTAATTTACTTAAGTAAACCTAAAACTGGCGAGAACTGTGAAATTCCATATACTAGAATTGCCGGCATCTGTGCTGATAGCTTTTGCTGTCTCTTTCACCCTTAACCTGCAAGAAGATGCAGGTTAGGAACTGCCATGGCAGGCACTAGTGGATTTGTTTTCTTACTGTACTCTTGTCCCAGGTTTGTAGGTCTTATCTAGATTCCACTATTTCTTCTGCTGATTACTAGTGTTCTCTCCTGTTTCTTTAAATGTTCTTTGTGAGTGCTGGGCATTTCTATTTAGCCATACTGTGCTCTCCTGTCAGTTATTTTTCATGATTCATGTAGGTGAGAAATACAAGAGTCCATAACAAAAGAGGATTCTTTTGTAAATAATTACAGCGAAGATATTTTGTAAGGCAATACATCATAAAAAGCTTCCAGGAACATATTTGAATTCACAACACCTCTGACGGGAGATATATCATCATTAAAGAAAGCATATTCAGTTTTTACTGGCTGCTTTTTGTGATTCATGAGTGATCAAAAATGACTGTAAATTATTAATGTGACCAAATTAAAGACAATTTAAAGAGGAAGAAACCATAAGAACTTGTCTTTTTACCTTCAAATAAAGCAAAATGTAGAGCCTGACATTGACCCCAAAATAACATATCCCTGTTCATTATTACTTATTTTTACATTGTGCATACTTAGTGGAATTCTTCCTACACAGTCTAAATTTTCTAATTCTTTTTTTTCTTAGAATTATACACAAAAGTGGAAAACATCTGTAGTATGCTTTATTCTAAAAGGAAAGTACAGTTACACATTTCCTAAGAGTCTATATTATAAAAAACAGAAAAGTAAAAATGATGAGTTTATATAAAATATGTAATTAAGGCACATTGAAAGGTACATAAAGAGGTCAAAGTAGAATTTCATTATGTCGTATCCAAAGAGTATAACCAGGACTATATGGTGGCATGTCCCAACATGAATAATTTCTTTACAGATATTCCTAAAGCACCATCTTGGCATTTAAAGAGGAACAAGGAACAAGGAAGTTTGAAAAATTAAAGCTAGGAATTTCAATTACTGGTAATTAGAAATTGAGTTTATAGTCCTTTTTCTTGTTACTGTTAGCCAACAATTAATCTAACTCTTCCATCTCATGGGTGACTCACTGTATTTTTTTAATCTTTCAACTCACACTTTTACAAATTAATTTAATTTACATCCTGACCACAGTTTCCCCTCCTTTCTCTTCTCCCATTCCCTCCCCTCTCCTCCACCCTGCCTCAATCCACTCCTACATTTCTGTTAAGAAAGGGGCAGGCCTCCCATGAGTATCAACAAAGCACGGCATATCAAGTTGTGGTAAGACTAAGCACCTCCCCTTGTATTTATTCTGGGCAAGGCAATCCAGTATGAGGAATAGGTTCTCAAGAACCAGACAAAGCATTAGGGACAGCCCCTGCTTCCATTGTTAGGAGTGCGACACATAGACCGAGCTACACAACATTTATGTAGAGGTCTTAGTTCAGTCCCATGCAGGCTCCTTGGTTGTTGGTTCAGACTCTGTGAGTTTCTATGAACAAATTTAGTTGTTTCTGCATGTTGTATTGTTATATTCTTCACCCCTCTGGCTCCTACAATCCTTCCTCCCATTCTCCAGCAGGATTCCTAAGCTCAGCCTAATGTTTGGCCGTGGGTCTCTACATATGTTTCCATCAGTCACTGGATGAAGGCTCTCTAATGACAACTGAGGTAGTCACCAATCTGATCACAGGAGTTGGCCAGTTTAGGCTATATATCCACTACTGCTAGGAATCATAGCTGGAGTCATCCTGTAGATTTGTGGGAGTTTCCCTTGTACAAAGTTTCTATCTGACCTACAAAAGCCCTCCCTTTCCAGTCATTTCTTTCAGTACTTTCCCCCTCTGCCTACCCCCCAACCTGATCCCTCAAATTCCCATCCTGACATGTTCCCTCCTAGGTGGACTTTTGTTTATTTTTTATCTTCAATTCCAAAATAATACAATTGGAGATCCACATTATCATGTTTTTGTTATGTAACATATTATCCTATTGATATTCAAAATTAGTTATTATGCATCTGTCTTACATGGAAAACACATCTTAGAAGCATCATTTTAAGACAAGGTGCCACTTTGGTTCATAAAGTAAGTTCTTTCTCCAGATATGACTCAATAAATTTTATTAACTCTATTTTTGCTTTCAAACTTATCCTTGCTGTCTCAGTACTGGTTCAAAAGATTGCATCATTCCAAATAACCAGTTACTAATGCAATCAATAAGCAATGGAGAAAGCATTGAGATTTGAGTGTTGTCAAATACAACAGAACTATGCAGAAAGGTAAAATTCAAAATATAAAAACTCTACTTCACTGATATAAGTAACATGCCAAATTCTAATTATGACTCCAACATTGAAAACTCAAAATACAGGTTCACTGGGGTATAATGCCAATGTTAGAGTATGTGTATATACAATAAAGGTTCAGAACTCTATTTAAGGGCTGAAAAATTTCCTCGGCATGCTCTTGGAGAGGACTAGAGTTTGGTCTCCAGTACTCATGTCAGGAGACTCACAATTGCCTCTAACTCCAGCTCTGGGAAGATCTAACATCCCTAGCCTCCACAGATACCTGCAGTTGCATGCACATACTCTGCACACGATGTGGGGTTTGCCCTCTGTATGCTGTGAATACAATTGGTTAATAAAGAAACTGTCCTAGGACTGTGAGAGGGTAGAGCAGAGCTATGTGGGAAAACTAAACTGAATGCTGTAAGAAAGGAGGAGGAGTCAAGAAGAAGCCATAGAGCCATCACTGGAGACAGACAAGCTGAAACTTTGCTGGTAGGCCACGACCTCGTGGTGATGCACAGATTGATGGAGATGAGTTAGATTAAGATGTAAGAGCTAGCAAATACGAATCTAGAGATAATGGGTCAAGCAGTGATTTAAATAATACAGTTTCTGTGTGATTATTTCAGGAGTCTGGGTGGCTGGGAAATGAGCAAGCAGCCTCCTATTACATACACACACATAAAATTTAAAAGATAAATCTTAAAAAAATCTCTGCTTATATCTCTTTGAAATTTAGTTTCTATGCAGACAATAAGTTGCAAGGATTTTTTTCTGCCTGTCAATATATGCTTGGCCAGAGCACAGATTGACTCGTGTGTTAGCTAGTTTTGTGTCAACTTGACATGAGCTAGAGTCATTTGGGAAGAGGGAAGTTCAGCTCAGAAAACTTCCCCAACACACACCAGACTGGACTGTGGGCAAGCCAGTGGTTCACTGCATTTTCTTGACTGATTATTGATGGAGGATGGCCTAAATCACTGTGGGTACCAGCCCTGGATTAATGTTTCCTTGAAGCTACAAGAGAGCAGAGTGACTATGCCATCGTGAACAAGCCAGTAAGTGGTAGTCTTCCATAGCCTGTGCATCAGTTCTTGCCTCGAGTTCCTGCTCTGACATCCATGGATGATCAACTACAAGTTGTAAGATAAAATGAATGTTTCCCTCCCAAGATGCTTTTGGTCATGATATTGTATCAAACCTGTACAAACCCTAGCTAAAACAGTTAGAAACATTAGGAAGGTAAAAGTAGTCATCAGGTTAATCAATGCTGAATCAGAATTTGTGGGTAAATGTTCAGCTCCCTTCCTCCTCAAAAAGTCTAATGCTATGGCACTACTATGCAGTTCCCCAAAGCCTTTAAGAATTTTAGACCCCCATCTTTCCTCAAGTATAGCTACCTATTAACACACACTATATGGGATTATTTTACTGTTTATTCTTATTATTCAACTTACTACCATTTTGTGTCTGCTAAAATCCTCAATCTTAGAGTTTTAGTCCAGGAAAATTCAATGGATAATCTCCCTATCAGTGGTTCTCAACTTGTAGGTTGCAACCCCTTTGGCAAACCTCTATCTCCAAAATATTTACATTACAATTCATAAGAGCAGCAAAATTCAGTTAAGAATTAGCAATTAGAATAATTTTATGCTTGGGAGTCACCACAACATAAGGAATTGTATTAAAGTGTCATAACATTAAGAAGCACTGTTTGGGCAATGGTTTATAAAGGAATAGATGTTGAAAGTGGAGGCAATGGTATATACACATACATACATGTATGTATGTGTATGTATGTATCCAGTGTGTGTGTACTTCCTCACCTTAATAAAAGTCTTCACCAGTCTGAAAAGTCATAGAATACAGCGCCCTTCATCTTCTGGTTCCTTACCACTTGTGCAGTGACCACTTGTTCCTGACCACAGGAAATACTACTGTCCTCACTAATCACACACACTGCCATCCAGCATTGGTGAGCAATTTTCAGTTCTATAACACAAGAAAAGCATTTCAAAGGGTCTTACAAGTACTCCTGAGTCAAAAAACCTGTCCTCTTTCACCTACACCATCATTCCCATGCACTATTTCAGAAATGCAGCTTGAGTAAGAATGGGAAGAAATGGGGTGTTATTTCAATCTTCTTTCTAAATAATTGCACACATTTTACATGTGAATTTCTAAGTGCGAACAGGAATCTGGATGGGTATGTAAAATAGCTACATAAATAAAATGCATACCTTTTAGGTCATACCAGGAAATTGCCTTGAGGTTTAAATAGCTAAGATCATTTCTACATTCCTCACAGAGAGCCATCTATAATTAAACAATGGCACTAGTCAGCACACATTCATCATCTCTGAAGAAAAGGAAAGTCACTCCCATAAATCTCAAAATATGGGATATTAAAAGTGTGTTTCTATAATGGTTTCTAGAAAATAATTTGTACAAACATCTAATCCAAAGTAACTTATAGGGTTTTAGTGGGAAAGGGAGAAGGTGAGAGAGGTTAATAGGGGCCATAAAATGACCAAAATTCACCATATACATGTATGAAATTACCTAATAACATTATAATTATTATTGTATTATAACTTCTGCTATAGTTAAACCCATGTCCCAAGATAATCCATTGTTGTTCTTCCTGGGGGAAGGTTTTCTGTAGCTGACAACTAAAAGTAAATCTTTCAAGTCTGAAGAAATGACTCAGAGTTTAAAAGCACCTGCTGATCTTGCAGAGACCCTGGTTTTGGTTTCCATTACAGCCATCAATAGCTCCAGTTCCAATGAGCTATTCTGGCCTCTGTGGGCAAGAGGCATATATATATATATATTGCACTTACATACTTGCAAACAAAACATGCACAAAGATACAGTTCAAATCTTTAAAAATTGAATTAAATATCTCTGCCTCCCTTCCTTCCTCCTTCCTCCTCCCTCTCTAAGTCTCTCCTACTTTTGCTAAAACTAAAAGACATCAAGCATCAAGTTGATTGAGTTAGCGTACTATTATATTATCCAGGTAATACAAACAACCTACTAATTTTCTTCTTATTAAAAGGTAGTAGGGTTCAAGCTCAGGAACCTGTCTATAACGAGTATGTAGTCTCACTGAGCTACACCCAACCTAGGGGATATAGACCCCCTTCTTTCTCCTTATTTGTAGGGTGCTAGGGAGGTAATGAACTTTTTACATGCTGACATATAGTCAACTTGTACACATTCTTGATGGCTAAGAGGTGAGGTCACCTCAAAGCTACTCCTTCAGACCAGACAGTTACTTCTGAATGAGAGAGAAGGCAAGCAATGGACAAGATAGTGAAATGAAATGCTCTTCTGTCTCCCTCTCTCATTCTTCCTCCACTATTACTTTGAACCTGAAGTAGTCAAATCATATTAGCCAGAGTTAACTTATTTCTGTGTAGACAGGTAAATTACTTGCATATGCTAGTTCCTGGAAAGAAAGGTGCATGAAGGTCCGATCAAGAGAAGATAAACGGATGATAATACACAAACCATCAATGGTAAAGTCAGAGGTTCAACCAAGCTAGGTTAATTGAAATCCTCATTAATTTATTCATTCCTCTGGTTCTCACATCTGTCTTGATAAGAGCTGAAGTAGATAGCTTGACAGATTTTTCAGCTATCTGCTTAAGTCCAGAGTGCCCCTTGCTCTTTAACAGATCTTGGTGATTATCTTGGCAGGCCATTAAAGACATTACATTACAAGTTTCAAGGGGCTCCTAAGGGATAAAAAATAGTTTTGAGGTTATCTAATTTCTAGTTTTCTCACATCTGTAACAGTTTTTAAGCTTCCATATTACTCACTTGAAGAAACTTTTTAAACAACAATAAAAAGAATGTTAGTTGAATTTTTATGTCAATATTAATCTTTTTCAATGGAGAAATTGTATTTAATATTCCCCACCCCAAAATAAGGCTGATGTTTCAACTTTACATCTATAAGCAGACAATCCCTTTGGAACAAAATTAAAACATAAAGTGAAGGGAAAAGTCTGTCTTGCAGCTCCATCCTTAAAACAAAGCAAACAAAAACAAATAACAATAACAACAAAACAAAACCACAAACACTTCAGTAGGACTCTGCAGCCATATGTATCGAGATGAGGCAGGAGCAGCGAACAGCAATGGAAAACTATGAACATGCCTTTAGCAAAACAGTTTATTTGGCTCCATAATTCATGTCCCTCCTGTTTTAGAATGCAAATGAATATTATATGTGAGAAGATGTTAGGCAGCCTCTATTTTAAATATGCTAACTAGATCTAAAATATCTCTATAAGGTACGCCAGCCTTCACACCTTGCATTGAGAGAAAGATTCATCTTAAATCATTTTCAAGGGACTTACTAACTGAAGTACCAAAATGCTATGACTACTGTCAGATATAAAACTGCAGCTTGAGGTCTGCAAAAAGACAACGCAAGTTCCAGTATTGCACAGTCATTAGATATGCACTTTCTCCCTTTGACATTTTACTAAACATCCATTCTTTTGCCAGGCTGAGTTAAATATGCTCCTTAGTGCTCTTACTGAAAATTTTGTCACCACTTTCTTTCCTTTCTCTTGAGAGTCTAAGGACCAGCAATCTAGAAAAGTATGTTCAGAACTGTTCATCACCTTGTGACAGATGCCGCATAAAACCTGACTGGCATATTCATATACATCATCTCTGCTGGTTGCAATGGGTTTCAGCAACTTAAAACTACATTAAAATTATAATGATTTTTTTATCAAGCCCAGAAATGATAATGCTTACCAAAGGACAAAGTAGTTTACCAGGGACAAAGGATTCTTATTTTGCTTTTCCTTATGTGATATACTGGGGAGTTTTTCTTGTAAGCAGAGTGAAAGAGCTGCCAGACATCATCTTACGGAAATGCCTGGAAGGGACATGAGCTAAGAGAAAAACTGCCGACTTTGAAAGAGAGATCTGCCAGCTCGCATCAAATCAACCACCAACAACATGGGTTCCTAACACTGACTCAGTAAGTTCACTCTACTGGCAATTTACCCCACATAATTAACTGTCCTTAATTCAGATGAACATTTTATGGCCCCACGGGGTCTGGAGAAAAAACCGTTAGCTTCACTGACTAATTTTCAGTTAATCAGCAACAGTTCACTTGACAGAACACTAATAGGGAAGCCTTGATTAGAAGTATATGGATATGATATTAATTGGCTTCTTCTACAGACATGAAGCTGCTAAAACGCAAAGACATGTGCGTAACTATGGCAAAGAGACACTTGAAAAGCACTTTCTGAAGGTAAAGTATTAGACAAGAATAGGTTTTAATTTTTTCTAGTCAATCTACAAAATACATTTATTTTGCCATGACTAATTTAACTGTTCATTTTAAAGGCAGAAACTTCCTAAACCTATAGTTTAAATGATATATTGAAGTTGGGTGCTACTGGATTTAGAGTTTAGGGCACAGTTTAAGTATAATAAACCACACATACGCACACATACTCATCCCAGAAGAACAGTGAGTACAGAGACTTTCTTTGTCAATATTTATTGATATTTTCATGGTGACTATTTATTTAGAAGTATCTTTGTTAGTTTTTAAAGCTAGAATTCAAAAGCAAGGGGGTTCATTATAGCATTATACTTTTATCTTATTTCTACTACATCATTCCAACATCTTCACCTCCTATTAGTTCCCCTGGGTAGCCATATCAAATGTTGGTTTCTTCCTTCACCCTTGACTTTCTGAAGATCTCATTTTTCCTTGTAATAGCTCCCTTTCTAGTTTCAAGATCTACCTTCACTGTGTGTGTATATGTATGCATTTGTGTATGTGCATATGTGTGGGTGCTTGCATATGTGTGTGTGCATGTTTAAAATCTAGGATATGCTTATGAGGGAAAAGATAGTATTTGCATTCTGAGTATGGCTTATTTCACTTAATGATTTCCATTTCCATCCATATTCCTGCAAGTAGCATGACTTCATTTTTTATAGTTGAATAAAATTCCATTGTGTATATGTACCATATTTTCATTTTTCATTCATCAGCTGATGGGCATTTAGACTGATTCGAATTCTTAGCTATTGTGAATAGAACAAAAATAAACAAATATGCCTAAGTATCGCTGTGGTAAGACTTAAAGGTTCCTTTGAGTATATAACCATAAGGTACTGAGATAATCCATAGGATAGTTTTATTTTTCATTCTTTTGTGGAGCTTCCTTCCACGTTGAATTTCATAATGGGTGTCGTAGTTTACACCCTGCCTAGCAATCCATGGGGACTGCTTACTGTAGAGGTCTCTCCTACTTTGTAGTTTATACTATGTACTTTAGTTTTTCTGAGGCCATGGTTAATGGGCATTTTTCCCTGTTTCCTTCTCTACAAGCATATTACTGGTGTGTAGAAAAGTTACTGATTTGGGGGTGTTGATTTAGTAGCATACGACTTTGCTGAGAGTATTCATCTAAGAATTTTTGGCAGCATCTCTAAAGACTTTTAAATATAGAATCGGAACATCTATAAACAGAAAAATTTGACTTCTTATTTGTATCCCTTTTATTTTTTTTCTTTTGTCATATTGTCATAGCTAAGACTTAAAGTATTATATTGAGTAAGAACATAGAAAGTGGGCAGGCACACTTGTCTCATTCCACATCTTACAGGAAAAGCTGTTTTTCATCTAGAATAATGTTGGTGACAGGTGTGTTGTATATATAGCTGTTATCGTCCTGAGATCTATTCTTTCTACTAATTTCACGATCTTTATGATGAAAACATGTTGTATCTTTCTGAATCTATAGAGATGATCATGTGATTTATGTCCTTAAGTCTATTTATATGCTGTATTTGCTGACTATTGTATGTGGTCCTCTTAATGTACTCATGAATTCAGATTGCTAGTATTTTGTTGAAAGAGTTTATGTCTATGTCCATTGCAAAAATTGTTCTATAATTTTTTTGGTATTGTTGAGTCCTTATTTGCTTTTGGAATCACAATAATACTGACTTTTCAGAAAATAAAGTAATGTTTCAGTTCTGTGGAATTTTTTGAAATACGTTTTTGTTATCTCTTCTTTAAAAGTTTTGAAAACCAAAGCAGTGGTGTCACTTACCTTTAATCCCAGCACTTTAATCCCAGGCAGAGGCAGGCAGGTCTCTGTAAACTCAAGTCCAACCTCGTCTACAGAGCTAATTCCAAGACAGCTAGGGCTATTATACACAGAAACCCTGTCTCAAAAAAAACTGGTAGAATTCCAGCAGGGGGTGGTGGCACAGGTCTTTAATCCCAGCATTCAAGAGGAAGAGGCAAGCAGATCTCTATATATTCAAGGAATGTCTGTTTTCAAAGAGAGTTCCAAGACAGCCAGGGCTGTTACACAGAGAAATGCTATCTTGAAAACCAATATAATAATAATAATAATAATAATAATAATAATAATAATAATAATAGCAACACTTTTTAAGCATTTGGTATAAATCAACCAAGAAACTGTCTGTCTGATCACAGGTTTTTCTTTTCAGGAGACTTAGTTGCTGCTTCAATCTCATTGATTTTCATAGGTGTATTTTAGTTGTTGAGTCTTGGTTTTGGTAGGTCATATATGTTTATGAACTTAACCATTTCTTCTAGAGTTGCCCCATCCACACAGCTTGTCTGCTTCAGCCACCTCTCCATGTAGGGTGTACCCAATTCGCTGTCACATTTACACAGCATAACCAGTCTTTCTCCAGCTTATTTTCCCAAAACATCTATGTCCCAGATAGAAAGAACATATGTATGGCAGTTAGGACTAACCAAGGCCAGTATAATCATGATGGCATGCCTGATTCATGGCCAGTCTTGACTGGTTCTTCTCATGTAAGCTTATGTCTTATCTCTTTCTTTACTTCTCTCTCATATAGAAATAGACTCCATTGTTTTTTATTCTGACTATCTTTCACCACTTGGCTTAGAGGTGGCTTCCAATCTATCATCTTACCCACAAGTGTGGAAGTATCTTTAAAATATATTAAACAGCTCAACTTAGCGCTGTAGACATGAAATTTCATCATCTGAGATACTGAGGCAAGAGGATAAGAAGATATTCATGAGCAACAGAGTGAGACCTTATCCAGAAAGAAAGAAAGAAAGAAAGAAAGAAAGAAAGAAAGAAAGAAAGAAA
>LOJH01017849.1:3644-16390 GCA_001685095.1 Ellobius talpinus
ACAGGGTTTCTCTGTGTAGCCCTGGCTGTCCTGGAACTCACTCTGTAGACCATGATGGCCTTGAAGAACTCACAGAGAGCCGCCTGCCTCTGCCTTCCAAGTGCTGGGATTAAAGGTGTGTGCCGCCACCTGCCCGGCTCACAGAAACCTTAAGTTCACTGTGGAAGCTTCAGTTCTCCACAACTCCAGCTTGCACTTGAAATGTCACCTTTATCATCATCATTACTAACCATCACTTCCTTTGAAAGGAATCTGTTCAGGTCTATGATGTTTAGAGGCAAGATCTCAGGCTGTTCACAAACTTACTATATCATCAAGGATGACCTTGATCTCATCCAGCTACATCCACCTTTCAAGTGCTAGGATTATAGGTGTGCACCACCCCATCCATCTTTCTAATAGTAATGTTTAAAGCAAAACATCACAACAATACAATACAAAGATACTGAGAAATGATGCTAGGAAAATAGCATTTGTTTCCTTAATTAAACCATCATATTCCTATAAGAGCAGGCATTTTATATGGCCAATTAATAACACTGCAATTCTGCTGGGCACAGCTGTGCACACCTTTATTCTCGGCACTCAAGAGGCAGAGGCAAGTGGGTCTCTGTGAGTTCAAGTCCAGCCTGGTCTACAAAGCGAGTTTTAGGCTATCCAGGGCTTCATTGAAAGTCTGTGTCTCAAAAATAAATAGATAGATAGGTACATAGGTAGGTAGGTAGGTAGGTAGATAGATAGATATACAGACAGACAGATAGATAAAAGAAGCTAGGTTTTGCAGCGTCTGTGAGACTTGGTAAAAGGTCACTACTGTGTCAATAGTTGTCATACCATTGCTTAGGGAAGAGAGGACAGCATGTGTTCCTGGCAGATGTAAACTTTGTCCCTATATTTTTCTAGTCCTGGTTAACTGACTGCTGGGTAGGGACCTGCATGGTTACTGCACCCTTTTGTGCCACAGAAGTGCCTTTCCTATATTGACTGTTGTGTCTCACAGAATACTTAAAAAAGTAGCTGGGCAGTGGTGGCGCATGCCTTTAATCCCAGCATTTGGGAGGCAGAGGCAGGCAGATATCTGTGAGTTCAAGGCCAACCTGGTGGTCTACAAGAATGAGTTCCAGGACAGGCTCCAAAAGTGTCAAGTGGAGTAAAATGGCTGAGATTTAATAAGAGTATTTGTACCATTTCATCCAGATGTGCACATTCCTGAGCACATCTGGCTCCTCTGCTGCCTGTAGAGACCTAGTGATGAAGAACGCCACGGTGACTTGCATGGTCCCCATCACTGCTCTGACTGTGGAAAGGCACCAGCTGCTTTTCCCACAATTGTTTTTGCAACACAGAGACAAATCATTTGCTTTAATATGAGATCTAGTACTGCAGGGATGGCCCAGTCGGTGAAGTGACCATATGAGCATGAGGATGGGGATTCTGGATCCCCAGCACTCACTGACATGTTGAGTGGCCATGAGGTCCACCTGAAATCCCAGCGCTCAGGGGTGAAGACAGGTGGTTGCCAGAGCAAGCTCGCTGGCCAGGCTGTCTGAGCTCAGTTGTTCAGTGAGATACCCTGCCTCAAAGTATGAAGTGGAGTTGGGAGCACTTTCATCCCAGCACTTGGGAGGCACCCAAAGGCAGGCCTTTGCGAGTCTGAGGCCAGGCAGGTCTCCACAGTGAGTTCCAGGCCACCTGAGGCTACATAATAAAACCCTGCTTAAAACCTGCTGGGCGGTGGTGATGCATGCCTTTTAATCCCAGCAGAGGCTGGCAGATCTCTGTGAGTTCGAGGCCAGCCTGGTCTACAGAGTGAGTTCCAGGGCAGGCTCCAAAGCTACAGAGAGAGAAAAAAGAAAAAAAAAGGAAAAGGTCAAAGGAAACAAACAGACCAACTGGGTAAGGTGCCTGATGTCAATCTCTGGCTTCCCCGGCGTGTACACACACATGCACACAAACATGCAAACACTTGTGCATACACATTCACACACACCACCACACAGACTTCAGGAAGAAAGGGATTCGTTACTCGAAAAGCAGAGAGGCCGACTCACTAGCAGTTGTTCACTGAGCCTGCCTCTCTCAGAAGTCGCTCAATAAATTTTCAAGATTATTCTTTTTTTCTGTGCACAGGACTGGGGAAATGAATGGAACTCAGGGCCTCTCGTGTGCTGGGAAGATGTTGTACTTGTGAGCTGCACCCCAGCCTCCGTTGTGACTTTCTCATCCATGCTTTCTACACACCCAGTTCTGCTCAGCACTTTCCACGCATCACCTCCTTAAGCAATGAGCCATGAACAGGAGACTCAGAGAGGCTCAAGTAACCGGCCATGTCTTAAGCAGACACTCGCCTGAAACGTACTTAAGATAACACTTGTTTTATTCTATTTTATGACCAAGTTTATGTAGCCTAAACTGGTCCTACTGTAGTGAACTATGACCTTGACCTCCTGGTCCTCTTTCCACGTCCTCAGTGACAGGATTATAGGTCTATGCCACAATGCCCAGTTTAGCGGAGTTTTAAGGTAACTAATTGTAGAGTCTAGCAAGGTCGCGTGTACCTGTAGTCCCAGCCATAGCCTGGACAGCACAGCAAGACCCTGTCTCCAGAAACCCAAAATCACTGTTTGTGGAGGTCACGCGGCCGAGCGACTCATTATTGTTCTTCCAGGGACCTTTCAGCGGCTGATGCCTCTGCTGTGTGGGTCAGGGTGAGAATGGTTGTCTAGGTTACTCCTCAAGGACTTGAAGGCTATTTTTGTGGGCCCTGGGAAGGTGTCCCCTGGTGACTTCTTTGATTCAGGGGCTGAAAATTCTGTCCTCAGATTGCACTAAGGCCTCCATTTTCTGCAGATGGACCCTGTGAGGAGCTTCAGAGACTAATTAGTTATGCAAAGACCATTGCAGCCCCTCACCTCCAACTGACAGACACCTCAACCGGCTGTGCCTCCCTGCCCCATAAATACCCCTTCGTCCTGTCCTCAGGGAGGCATATTTGAGTAATGTTCTTCCCTCTCTGTGCTTGGCCACCTCCTGAATAAAGCCTAGCTGGCTTTTGCAAACCCAGTCTTTTCGATGATTGGCATCCTGCCCAGCAGGCCTGGGTCAATGACACAATCAGATCCAAGAGTCTGGCCTGTGTCATGTGATTTCAAAGCGTGTGCTCTTAATCACTGGGTCAGGCTGAATGTATTTGCTGGCAAGGATTGAGGCAAATGATTAAATGAGGGCGGGAGGTGTAGCTCAGTGGTAGAGTACTTGCCTAGCGTGTGCCAGGCCCTGGGTTCAATCTACAGCACACCTACTGGACCCTGGGAACACCAGCAACATAGGCTGAGCCATTCATCAATCGGCCAATTAAACACACAAGCAAAAGTGGAAAAGGAGAACGATTTATTCAACATGGCCATATCGGGAAGAGAATAAATAGGTTCAGCAACTTGTTCTCCCTAGCTCAGGATCTAGATGCAAGCTTCAGGTTTACATACAGGGCCATAGTTATGCATACTAAACAATCCAGGTCAAAGTGCAGGCCCGCCCGTCACTGACCCACCAGTTGCTCAGGTCTCTCCTGCAAGGTGGTCTAACAAGTTGTCAGAACTGTCTGAAACATCTTACTGGGAGACAAGCGCCCCCTCCAGTTGGCACCAGGATTCAGCTCTCCTTCTCTCAGCATGGGATTCCCTGGAAAATTGCCATCTCTTGGGGACCATTGTGTCAATAGTCTGCCATCCAAAAGGAAGGGCACAAGGTCCCTTTCGAGTATCTTTGTTCCTTCCAGTACAGACACAACCCTCCCCCATACCCAGATAATAATAATTAAAAGAAAGTTTAAGGAAGTGTGTGAAGAAGTTCCAGGCTCTAAGCTGACCTTCTGACTCCATCGTAACTTCCCAGGGGTGACTTGGAGCTGAGACAGCTTCAGGCCTACCTGGGCATAGCAGCTAAGGGCAGAACGGTGTATGTACTCTAAGTCACTGGACCACAATCACAAAGGATGGATGCGGTTGCGATACAGGCCTTCCACACCCCAAGCACAGACGATCACCACAGGGGGAATGACAAGCCAGGGGGCCCAGGTGTGCATAGGAACAATGAGATGATAGAGTTCCCTGGGCCATGTCCCCACAGGTCAGAAGCCCGCAGAGTGAGTTCCACCCAGAGCTGTGAGCAGTGGCATTCCCTAGATGCCTGGCCCTAGCCTCAGCTCGCAGAGGATGCTGCAGCTCCTAGTCTTTTCAAAAGAGAATTAACTAGTGAAATACCAGACAGCTTGGCTAAGTCTCAGGCCAAGCTTCTTATTGACCCTTATTGACCTCTTTAGCCTCATCTCTTGCCCATTCCCATTTTACCCACAAGGCTTTCCCTCCCCTCTGGACCTCTGTCTGGTCTGAATTCTTCCCATTCCCCGTAACTCACTTTGCATGGGTGAATCCTACTCAGGACCCAGCTTGTACACGTCCCTTTTAGAAGAGTTCCCTGTGGGCACCCATTTCCAAATTACCGTTGTAGGATTTTCTGGGCTCCCTCCCTTGTTCACAGCTGGACTGGTCCTTCACTGACCGCTTAGGAGGTTGGAAATTGCAGTCTGGGGTGTGTACTGGAGGAGGAGGAGATGGGGGCTGTGACATCTTTCCTTGTTTGTTATGGGTTAGGCATTGGGCTGAACATGTTCATACAAACGAATTTGATCCTCACAACAAGCTGGAGGTAGCTGCTGTTAACACTGTCATTTTAAAGCAGAAATTGTATGAGAGGGTTCCATATCCCTCTTGAAATAGGTTAGAGTGTATATTCGGGGCCTGGCCCAGGCAATCTGTCTCTAGGGCTCACACACACATTTACCAGGCGCCTGCCTCACTACAGACAATAAAAGGAAAGTCTCCAAAGTGAGGTGCTGCTACCCTGGGGAGGATACAAAGGGATTCTCTGGGATAGAAGAAGGAAACATGATCTTTCTATTTCTGATTATCTAGTCTAAAAAAAATCAGAGCGAGGTTACACTTCACTAATATGCAGCTACAGTCTGACCAGGGAGCCTTCCCTCAGCTGAGGATCAATCCGTATAAATCCATATTAGTACAATTTAATATTGCTCTGCCTCAGAGAACCAAGCTGCATCTGTTGCAGTGCTCGCTAAGCGGATCAGTGCCCTATGCGTTTTTGTCCTATTTAAACTAACTCTCACACAGTGGACGAAATTAAAAAAAAAATTCACACCCACGAGGGTGTGCTGATGCTAGCCTATTAATCACTGAAGGAGGTGGAGGTAGAAAGGTCAGTTCAAGATCATCCTCGGACACACAATGAGTTCGAGGCCAGCCTAGGCTTCATGAGACCTGGTCTCAGAACAATCAAAAAAGATTCATGCCGTGCACTACGCATGGGTAACCAATATCAGCAACATCCTAGTCTCCTCTCAGGGACATCGCGCGGATGACCCGGCGTTGGAGCCGCACCCCTTTCCGTTCCCCGCTCCCATTTTCCCCCACCCTCGTTTGGCTGCCTCACGCTGTGATTGGACGAGCTATGGTCGCAGGTGAGTGACTGGGTGTAAGTTCCTCCTCTTGCCCAGAAGCCAGCTCCGATTGGCTGAGACGCCCCGATGCGCTGTGAGGTCATCTGTACTGCGACAGAGTCTGCAGTCTAGGGGCCCAGCGGCGCCAGGCCTCCCAGGTTTCCTGAGCTCCGGTCATGGTGCCTTAGAAGAGCCCTGCTCACGCGGCCCCGGGTTCCCCGAGTTTGGAACCCAGGTTTGGTGACTCGGCAAACGGGAGCAGCCAGTCTCCTCCAGTTTTTGAGACAGGATCCCTCACTCAAGCCGCGTTCTGTCTGGGATCAATCTTGACAGCGAGCCCCAGTTATCCTGTCTCCAGCTTCCCAGCTCTCACCGTGCATGGGTGCTGGAGATTGAACTCAGGTCCTCAAGCTTTCGTGGCAAGCCGTTTTCCCACTGGACTCTTTTCCCTAATCCCACTCATCAAAGACCAGTTGCTGACAGCCTTGCTCTATTAACCGATCTCTGGTGGCAAGAGAGGAACTTCAGGGAAGACACAGGAAAAGTGTGACCAGCAGAGGCCCTGTCGAAAGCAAATCCTGCCCCAAAAACATTTTTTTTACTTTACAAGACAGGGTTTCTCTGTAATCCTGGCTCTCCTGGAATAGCTTGACTGACCAGGCTGGCCTCAAAGTCAGAGAAAAGAATGGGTAATGAATTGGAATAGACAGTTCACAGAGGATGCATAGATGTCTGTCGTTGAATATTATTTTAAGGTGTGTTGCTTTTCTTTATTTTGCACTCTGAAGCTGTGGTTCTTTGCCTGTATAAAACAGCTGATGGTCTAATAAAGAGCTAAACGGCCAATAGCGAGGCAGGAGCAAGGATAGGCGGGCCTGGCAGGCAGAGAGGATAAATAGGAGGAGAACCGAGGAAGAAGAGGAGCAAGAGAACAAGGAGAGGGGGACATCGGGGCCGGTCACCCAGCCAGCCACGGAGCAAGAAGGAAAGTAAGATACACAGAAATAGAGAAAGATAAAAGTCCCGAGGCAAAAGGTGGGATAATATAAGAAACAGCGGCAAGGGCCAGGCAGTGGTGGCGCACGTAAGCGGATCTCTGAGTTCGTGGCCAGCCTTGTCTACAAACTTGCCTCCCAAGTGCTGGGATAAGCATGCGCCTCCACCACCTGGCTCCAATTAGCTCTTATAACTTAACACATTTATATTAATCTACATCCTGCCATGTGATTCGTTACCTCCTCCATACCGTACGTCTGACTGGCTTAATCCCAGGCATCTCAGATTCTTCCCAGAGATCCTCTCTACCCAGAAATCTCACCTGTTCTCTCCTGTCTAGCTATTGGCCATTCAGCTCATTATCAAATCAATCAGAAGGTACCTTAGGCAGAGACACTTCACAGTGTACAAAAAGATTTTTCCACAACAGTGGGGGACCTGAGTTCGATTCCCAGCACCCACATGGTGTCTCACAACCATTCATAACTCCAGATCCAGGGGATCCGATGTCATCTTCTGCCCTCCAAAGGCAGCAGGCATGAACATGAGGCACACACACACATATGCCGACAAAATACTCATGCACATAAAATAAATAAATCTAAAAAATAAAAAGGTAGAGAGCTATTGAGGAAGGCATCTAAGATTGACCTATGGCCTCCACACGAGCATGTGAAAAAGTTATACCTACATTTAGTTTACCAACGTGGGCCAGCTGTCCTCAGAGAAATAAGAGTACTTACATACAAATGTTTATACAACTGTCACCAGAGGGAACACCCAACCCCCAAAGAAGGTATGCATATTCTCATTAATCCCCAGTACTTGTATGTTGTTACTACACCTACTACAGAAGAGATTGGATGGGTGTAACTGAGGGACTTGATGAGGGATTGTAGATGATCCCAGCAAGCCCAATGGAATCCTCAGATATGACAATAGTTGCAGAGGTGATGGTTAAGCTCTTTGAAGATGGGGAAGGGACCTTGAGCCAAGGGACTGGCGATAAACTCAGAGCACTTTGAATCTTTAAAGAAGTAGGTAGGATAAATGCAAGAAGACTGGTATTAGGAGTCTGGGTGGGAGGAAGGATAAAGGAGTGTCCCAAATGGCCTGAGAAAAGAAAACACCTGACAGTGTTTTGTTAGGGTTACTGTTGCTGTGTTGCAACACCATGACCAAAGAAACATGGGGATGGGCTTGGTGGTGCTGGTGCATACCTTACCTTTGATCCCAGCATTCTGGAGGCAAAGGCAGGGGGAACCCTGTGAGTTCTGGACCAGCCTCATCTACAAAGAGTTCCAGGAGGGGCTGGAGAGACGGCTCAGTGGTTAAGAGCACTGGCTGCTCTTCCAGAGNCCACATGGTGGCTCACAGCCATCTGTAATGAGATCTGGCGCCCTCTTCTGGCATCCAGGAATACATGGAAGCAGAATGTTGTATACAAAATAAATAAATATTTAAGAGAGAGAGAGAGAGTTCCAGGACAGCCAGAGCTATATAATGAGACCCTGTCTCAAAAGAAAAAGAAAAAAGAAAGAAACTTGTGGAGAAAAGACTTTATTTGGCTTGCTCTTCCACATCATTGTTCATCACGGAAAGAAATCAGGACAGGAACTTAAGCAGGGTAGGAACCTGGAGGCAGACACTGATGCGGAGGCCGTGGAGAGGTGCTGCTTACTGGCTTGCTCCTCATGGCTTGCTCAGCCTGCTTGCAGAACCCAGGACTACCAGCCCAGTGATGCCTCTACCCACAATGCGCTGGGCTCTCCCTTATCAATCACTAAATAGGAAATATGCCACAAGCTTGCCTACAGTCTGATCTTATGGAGACATTTTCTTATCCCCCGCAGGGTTTCTCTGTGTAAACTCGCTCTGTAGACCAGGCTGGCCCTGAACTCACAGTGCTCCACATCCTTCTGCCTCCTGAATGCTGGGATTAAAGGACTTGTGCCACTACTGTCCAGTGAGGCATTTTCTCAGTTGAGGTTCCCTCTTCTCAGATGACTTTAGCTTGTGTCAAGCTGACATTAAACTAGCCAGCACAGAGGGTGATAAAATTCCTATCCTGGGGCTGAGGCGATGATGGCTCAATGGCTATAAGAAAACTTGCTGAGCAAGCATGAAGACCTGAGTTCAAAGCCCCAATAACCAGGTAAAAAGCGGGATCTGACTCTCTGTGCCTATAACTCCAGTGCTGTGGGGAGTAGAAACAGTTTATTTGGATCATATTCATGTCACGCTTTTCCCCTGACTCCTCCCAGGTCCTCTTTTCACCCCTCCCAACTTGTGGGTTTGGTAACCCACAGACTCTAATTTGGGTTACCCATATACTCCTGGGTATGGTGCCATCCACTAGAGCATGGTTGTCAAAAACTCCTCGGTCAGGGGTAAAAGTTCATCAGTCTCTCCACTCTCTGTGCTGGAATACTGACTAGTTTGATCCTGTGCAGAAGGCCACATTTGTTGAAAGTGCATGTTTTATATAGCATCTCTATTATGTCTAGAAGACACTGTTTCATGCTGGTATCTTATTGTAGGTGGTCTTTCTATCCCACCAGCCACTCCTCAAATAACCACACAGAGGCTTATTTTTAATTATAAATGTTCAGCCAATAGCTTAGGCATGTGTAACATGATTTCTAATTGGTCTTTATAAAAACCCGGAGTCAAATATAGAGATTAATATTGAAAGATCAGAGAAGCAGAACAGCCAGCCACTAGTTCTGACTCTACTGAATTTTCAGACGAAGGAGGCGATCCTGTCCCTACAAATCCTCAGACTGAATGCCTTGAGCTCCTGTCTCCTCCCACCTTCTATACCTCCCTCTACCCGGCCATATACTTTCCTGTTTCTACCTCCCTAGTGTTGGAATTAAAGGTATATGACTCCCAAGTACTGGGATTAGGCCTGTGAGCCATCACCACTTGGCTCTGTTTCTCTTTGAGACTGGCTCAATCTAGTGTAGCCTCAAGTGGCCTTGAACTCACAGAGGTCCATCTGCTCTGCCTCCCAAGTGCTGGGATTAAAGGTGAAAGCCACTACTGCCTGGCATTTATGGCTAATGAGTGGCTAGCTCCACACACTGATCCTCAGGCAAGCTTTTATTGTTATAGCACAAACAAAATATCACCACAGGCTTGTCTCCAGCCAGCTCTTACAACTTAAATGAACCCATTTCTATTTACCTATGTGCTGCCCCGAGGCTCATTTACCTCATCTATGAACTTCCCATGTTGCTTCTTCTGAGTCTGGATTGTGACTCTCCTGACTCTGCCCCTTCTTCTTACCAACATTCTCTCTGCCCTGAAAATCCTGCCTAGCTATCAGCCAATTGGCTCTCTATTAATGATGAGAGCAACACATTTTCACAGTGTACAGAGGGATTATTTCACAGTATTTCCCCTTTTTGTCTAATTAAAAGGAAGGTTTTAACGTTAACATAGTAAAATTATATACAACAAAAACAGTTATCAAGTAAGAGTTGCAGTTACAATATCTAGTCCATTTGTGTTTGGCAAAATTAGAGGAAATGCTCTATTATTTATCTTATCTTTGTGAGCCTAAAGTTTTATATCTAATTTACCTTTTATCATAACTAATGAGAACTTTAAGTCTAATTAGTCTTTAACTCCATCAATTACCCCAGATGATGTAATGTTACCTAGTGAAAGGGACACTTTGCTGCCTGAACAGTCTCCCAAAGTTTTTCTGTAATGTTTGGGCATCCAGATTTGGCCTAAATGCCTAGTATATCAGACAGACATTTTTATTAGGCGGGAATTTTGAAGGATTGTCCTGACCAAACCCGATCCATATCAACCTGGAATGAATCCACAACCTCTTGTTTCCTGTGGAAATAAAAGCATAACCTCTTCCCTAATGTAACATATCTTTTGTGTTTTATTTTAAAGTCAAGAGATTTTAATTCTATATAGATTGGTTTAATCCAGAAGTTTCCATAATCCAGTGTGTCATACCAGCTGTTAATCCTTCATCAGCCATCAGAAAATCCAAAGGCAACATAATAACATTCAGGATCATGAGTCCTTGTGTATTTTACATCTTTGCATGATTTTTTACTTTATATTATGTTTTTTAAGGCAGGGTTTCTCTGTGTAACAGCTATGGCTGTCCTGGAGCTCACTCTGTAGACCAGGCTGACCTCAAACTCACAGAGAGCGACCTGCCTCTGCCTCCCAAGTACTAGAATTAAAGGCATGTCCCATTGCTGCCTGGCACTATTTTTTTCTATGACTGTCTATACCATTTCTCTTTCTTCTCTCAAACCTATGTACATTTTAAACACACTGTGACCCATTTAGAGTCTGGATCTGTCTTTTTTGAAAATTTATTTATTTATTTATTTTTAAAGTATTTATTATGTATACATATCTGTGTGCATGCCTGAAGGCCAGAAGAGGGCACCAGACCACATTACAGATGGTTGTGAGCCANTTGGAAGAGCAGGCAATGCTCTTAACCGCTGAGCCATCTCTCCAGCCCAAAAATTTATTTATTATGTATACAGTGATCTGTCTGCATGTATGTCTGCACACCAGAAGAAAGTACTAGATCTCTTTACAGGTGGCTGTGAGTCATCATGTGGGTGCTGGGAATTGAACTCAGGACCTCTGGAAAAGCAGCCAGTGCTCTTGATCTCTGAGTCATCTCTCCAGCCCCCTGGATCTGTCTTTACTATGTATCTGCAATCTTTTCTGTCTGCATGAACAAAACTTAAACCTGCCATGTGACTTAGTTCATGGCCTGCTGGCAGGGCTCACTCTGGCGGGGCTCAATCTGGCGGGGCTCACTCTAGCGGGGCTCACTCTGGCGGGGTTCACTCTGGTGGGGCTCACTCTGGCAGGGTTCACGCTGGCAGCTCAAGTCTGCAGGCAGCAGCTGGGAGATTCGTCTCTGTACCGTGGCTGACTTGAGAGACATGAGACTAGGAAGCCACCTTTGGCTCCATTGTTTTTGTGTGTTTGGAAACTTTTTAAAGCTTTCTCAGGTCTTATGTGGATGTAGGTGCTGGATCTTTGGGCACCATTTGTAGACAGACTCTTCTGTCCCACAGCCAGTTTCCAAATAACCATACAGAGACTTATTGTTAATTATAAATGCTTGGCTTATAGCTCCAACTTGTTACTAACTAGTTCTTATCTACACTCTGCCATGTGGTGGTAACTTTCTTCAACAGGACAATTTAATCTTCTCTCTGCATCTCGTGATTCTGAGACTCCTTCTCTTCTTTTTGTCAACAAATCCGGCCTCGCCTCTACCTGTCCAGCCATTGGCCAGTCAGTTGCCTCACCTCTACCTGTCCAGCCATTGGCCAGTCAGTTGCCTCACCTCTACCTGTCCAGCCATTGGCCAGTCAGTTGCCTCACCTCTACCTGTCCAGCCACTGGCTAGTTAGTTTCTTTATTACACCAATTACAGTGACATATATTCACATAGTGTAAAGGAATATTCTGCATCTTATAATCTTTCTATCACTTCTTTCTTTCTTTTATTGATTTTTATTGTGCTCTACATTTTTCTCTGCTCCCCTCCCTGCNTCTACCTGTCCAGCCATTGGCCAGTCAGTTGCCTCACCTCTACCTGTCCAGCCACTGGCTAGTTAGTTTCTTTATTACACCAATTACAGTGACATATATTCACATAGTGTAAAGGAATATTCTGCATCTTATAATCTTTCTATCACTTCTTTCTTTCTTTTATTGATTTTTATTGTGCTCTACATTTTTCTCTGCTCCCCTCCCTGCCTCTCCCCTCCCCTTCAATCCTCTCCTAAGCTCCCCATGCTCCCAATTTACTCAGGAGATCTTGTCTTTTTCTACTTCCCATACCCCTTCTTTCTCATGGACCCTGAGCCTGGTGAAGGTGGGTGATACAGACATACCAGTCTCTGCACTTGGACCAGTTGTGATGTTAACCACTATCTTTCACACAAAGAAACATTTCTGTTGAGGCCAGCTGCACTAATGTATTGTGGAGAAATGAATTTATTATTATTGATTTTTGAGACAAGGTCTCACTATGTATCCTTGGAACTTTCTGTGTAGACCAGGCAGGCCTTGAACTCACAGGGATTCTCCTGACTTTGCCTCTCCAGTGCTGCAATTAAAGGCATGCACCATCACAACTGAGTTTTTGTTGCTGTTGTTGTTTTGTTTTGTTTTTTTTTTTCGAGACAGGGTTTCTCTGTAGCTTTGGAACCTGTCCTGGAAC
>LOJH01017850.1:2951-15279 GCA_001685095.1 Ellobius talpinus
CACACACACACACACACACACACACACACACACACACCCCAGGATCCTCTTGGCATCCCTGGCTAGACTGGGATATAGATGAGCTTGTCCCTGAACTCACATAGATGCACCTGCTTTTGCCTTCCTAGTGCTGGGGTTAAGGCACATGCCTGCACGAAGTGATAGATTTTGCTTTATAAAACCTTGGTCTTTAATCTATTTGCCTTAGCTGAATCAGCATTTAGTTATACACAAGATACACTTCCATACTATCTCTTTGCAAGGACTGCTGCTCTTCTCTACAATTGTAAGGGACTTCATTTTTCCATTTATTGGTGTTATAGTCATATTATCCTAAAGATCCTGAATTTTACTTCAGTGGCAGAAGCTGTCTAGATATCTGGTGGATTTCGTGTACCTCTTCTGTGGAATTATGCTCACTGTGGCTGGTTCTTTTATTCAATGCTTAGGAAAAAAACTTCCCCAAAGGCATTCTCTAAAACACAATTGTTAGCGGTGCTAACCATTCCAGGTTTTATGCTTGTATAATACTGTTTTATGACTATTTTCTTTAGCAGAAATAGTTAAATAGGCTCTCACACTTGACATCCTAAACGATGCCTGCTCTCAATGAACGAATCCGACACTTTCTAAATATACTGGTGGAAACATCAGGTAGGGAGTTACAAGAAGGCAGGGGAAGCCCAGCTAGAGGCCTCAGGTGCTGTCTGGCGGCACCATTAACCTTTGGTTGGTGGAGGAGAGAGGTCTGTTTGTACATGGTGAAGGATTTACCTGCTTGGCAGGAAGAGGTTAGGACACATACAGAGGCGGGTGATGAACAGCTATTGAGGGCGCTGACCATGCCCAGGATAACGTGTCTTTGGAGTTGGAACCGTTCAACCTCTCACATCACTGTCAATCTGTGCATCACAGCTTCTTGTAGGAACCTTCCTTCACATGAGTAATCCATTGCACAAACTCCTGCAGCATACAGCCATGCATACACCCCCTAAGAAAAGCACCCGGAGAGAGAAAGCCGAGTGACTGCTGACTTTGTGCATTGTGCATCTGGATGAAGATCAGCCAGGCAGGATGTGTGTAGAGAGCTGGGTACGGTGCCTGCAGAAGTGTGCCCAAGAGTGTCACACAGGGACCTGGACAAAACATCTGTATCTGTGATACAAACATTCTTTTCTTTCCAAAATGAATCTTATTGTATATTAAAGCCACCAAGTGCCACCATTTCATGATCCATTTTCTCATCATACAATTTCCCCCGGTGACGAGAACCACTGTGATCCACAATAATCCACCACAGTCACTGTGTACAGTAGATCTCTGGCTTGTTCCTGCTACAAACTGGCTTGTTTCCATGCTAAACCAATGTCTTCCTATCATTTTAGCATCTCGCTTTAGGTTCCTCTATGCAATATTTTCCTCCTCTTGTGGCTTCCTTTGCTCAGCATGTTACCCTCCTGTTTCACCCATGTTGACATAAATGCAGGATCTTTCCCTTCTTTCTTTCTCTGAAGAAGACTGCAGTTGTGAAGAGCAGGCTGGCCAGTAACTCACTGTCCCTCTCAGGATCCTGGGTGCTGAGGTGACAGGCTTTCTCATCCTGCATTTTTAGGCCTAACCCCATTCCTCTTCCTAGACATGTGGGTGTTTTGGGCTTCCAACCCTAATCTCCCTACCCAGGAGAATGGGGCCCTAAGTAGAACCAGAAAGGAAGGAGTATAAATGTGTTTGCCTATCACACAGTTGAAAATGCAACATCCAAAATCTTATGGGATACAATGAAGAGAGTCCCAAGAGGGGATTTTATAGCTGTAAGTGTCTACATCAGAAAATCAGCTCTAACAAAAAGCTTGGTGATACATCATAAGGCCTTAGAAAAATGATAAGCAACTCAGACACAGAAGCAGTGTACAGGGAGAAATAAGATCAGAGCGCAAACAGCACAGACACAACAATACAAGTAATTAATGCAACAGCTGGTTCGCTCTTTGAAAAGATGAACAAAACACAATCCTTGGCCAACTAAATCAAATCAGAGAGAAGACTCAATAAAATTAGAAATCAAGAGAGATACTACAATAGATAACAGTGAAATTCAGGAAGTCCCAAGATCATACCTTAAAACATATTCCACCAAACTGGAAAATAAAAGGATGCATTTCTAGACACATATGACACCAAAGTCAAATCAAGTTGAAATAAGTAATTTCTACGATTCAAAAATCCAGTAGTGAGAATGAGCCACTAGTGAAAAATTTAAAAGCTCAATAACAGACATACTGCAGGAGTCTACCAAACCTCAACAAGGAACTAATACCAATACTACTCAAATTATTCCAAAAAGAAAAAGGAGAATGCTGTCAAACTGTTTTTATGAAGCCAGTACTACCCTGATACAAGACCAGATAAAATACAGAAGAAAAACAAAAAGACAAAGAAATTATAGACTGATCCTCTTGAAAATGAGGGTACAATTTCTCAATAAAATACATGCAAACCCAATTCAAGATAACCTTCAAGACCATCCATAATGATCAAGTTGGTATTAAACACACATGAATCTATGTGATTCAGCATGTAAATGCACCCAGTGACAGAAATCATATGATTATCTCAATAGACATGGAGAAGTCCTGTGATAAAACCAATACCCCTTAATGACAAAAGTCATGAAGAGGCTAGAGTTGGAGGGAACATACCTCAACATAAACAAAGCTATATATGGCAAACCTATAGCCAACATCACCCTAAACAGATAACAAATATCACAACATTCCCCCCGAGATCAGGGACAAGACAAGGGTCCACACTCTCACTCTCCCAATAATACAGAGCTTGAAGTCTTAGCTAGAGCAATGAGACAAGGAACAAAAGGCATACAAAGAGGGAAATACCCCTTTGTGTAAATGCCATGACACTCTGCATGAGACCCTATAGCCTCCACTCATCAAGAGCTCTAGGAACTACCAACAATGCTTCCTGCCATGGCTTCTTTCTCTCTCCAGATGCTCCAGTTTAAATAAAGAAACCTAAAAATTGGAAGCCAGTTTAACATATGAGAGAGAATGTGTAATGGCTGACCTTCAGGACCTGAATTACTTCATTCAATATGATTGTTCTAGGTCCATTCAATTACCTGGAGATTCCACAATTTCATCTTTCCATTGTGCAAATGTACCACACTTTTATCAGTCATTCATCAGTTGATGGATACCTAGGATTATTCCATTTCTTAGCTACTGTAAACATTAGTGCAATAAGCATGACTATACAAGAATCTCTCCATACGACATGAATTCCTTTGTGGGTATAACAGGCCTATAAATACAAGCAAATGTGTCTCAGTCCTGTAAGCTGCCCAGGCACACAGTCAGGAGGAACTCTATAGTATGCCATGTCATAAGTAGGGCTTACAACCTAGAGCTTGTAACTAGCATCCGACAGTTTTTCCCAAGAGTGTGCTGCCCCTAGGGAGTCCCTGTCAACTTACACGAAACTGTAGGACACTCAGGGAGTGTGTGTAGAGAATCACCAGATGTGCAAAACCATGCTTCCAGTGTTACCAGAGGGCTGACAAAGTACTTCCTATTCTACCTCATTTTCACATAATTGCCTACTCCAAGACCCTATTTCCAAAAGAGCCAGATTCTGAGGTATGGAGGGTATTAAAGCTTCAACTTAGGAATTTGGGTGGGACACAATTCAGCCTAATGGTGACTACTCTCCCTTGCCCTCTGGTCTCCCAGCAGCTCACACAGGCACCCTCCCCATGTCTTCTCCAGGATCTGCTCAGCAGGTCTTCTCTAGGCTTCTAACAATGTCTAACTCAAGGAGGCACACGATCCTTACAGTCATGCACTTTCTGCCATGACAGTGCTCATGATGACAGCCACCAACTTTCATCCTGGCCTAATACGGTTGACGTTCTCCTGCAACCCCTAGAGTGGTACTATTGGTATGTCCACTCTCTGAGAAGCTATATGGCCTCAGTCAAATACCTTAATTTCTCTGGACCTAGGCTTCCAGATATATCAAATGAAGAAGCCAAACCTGATCCAAGGCACCTCTATGATCCAAACTTCTGACTGTCTTGTGCCTAGGACAACACCTTCAGAGGCCCTGTGACCACTGAAGCTCTAGGGGAGTGGTGACAGTAAGGTCACAGGGACAGGGAGCAGCCTGATCCTACACAGGGCTCTAGAAGCAACCACCTGTGTGTATAAGACGCAGGCTGAGTGCAGCTCCCGGGTTCAGCACTTGGTCACAGTCATCCACTGACTTTCTCAGAAGAAGCCTGGCTCCCAAAGGATCCTCCAGCAATGGCTCCTTCCCCTCGGTTACTCTGTGCTAAGAAGAAAGAATTCTGATTCTTTCTCTTCTTTGCAGACACGGGCTCTGAGAAACTCCTGCCCTCTGTGCATACTGCACAATGACTGAGCAGAAAACCCTCAATGCCAAGGTGACGGCACTCCAAGGCAGCTCGGTTTGTGTCATCCTTTCCAAACAGCTTCACTAAATCCTGAGTACAGCAAACATGTTTTGAAAACTGTTTCCACATGTACAAAACCAGATTTGGGTCAGTTTCAGGACTCATGATGTTTACCAGCTTCTAGCTAAGCTTGCTATACACATCTTTTGGCAAGCATGCCTCTAGAAAGGGAGGACATGACAGTCAAAGGAAATACAACAACCAGTGTGGAAATGGACACAATGCTGACCTGACAGAGAACAAACAGTCAGCATCTGCAGAAAGGAAGGACCTGGATCCACCTAAGAGATATGAAGGGAGAACGCAGGAAGTGATTTCCCATAAACCTTTTCTCATTTCCCCCCTTCTTCCCTCTCAAGTCAAAAACCTACTGATGGAACAGTAATACAGCATCCTCTGCTGTGTGAGTCCATCGGAGCTTCACCCTGAGTCAAAAGCACAGGCGTACTCCAGAGCCTGGGTTCCAGTCCTGCTGGCACCACGAGATGACACGGCCTCCTAGGCTCTTCTACCAGAGAAACCAAGGGGCCGTGAGGAGAAGATATTTGGCAAAGGCCTTCTGATTCTGACTGGTAAGCAGCCAAGTCTAGAAATGCCCCCTTTGGGCGGATGAAGCTGTGAAAAGATCCGCTCTCCAAGGTGTGTCCAGGGAGAGAAACAGGGGCAATGAACAAGCAGAAAAGGAGACGAGAGGAATTCCCAGGGGCCATTATTTGTTGTTACAGCTTTGTTCGTTTACTTGGTTTACAGTTTGTTTGTTTGCCATTTTGAGACCAGGTCTTACACTATGTGGCTCTAGCTGGCCTTGAACTTGCAATGATTCCACTGAATGTTAGAATTACAACAGGTGTGTACACAGTACAAAAGGGCCATTCTTGCAACTCTGATGGCTCTGCTCCTCTGTGAAGATCAACAGCATGGATGAGCGGAGTCTGGGTCAGTAAATGATACCCAGTGGAGTCAGCCCTGCACCAGCAAGGTCCCGAGTGTCTGAAGAATCCTCACAGCAGCTCAGTCTAGACTTCCCATTACAAACCCCACTACACTGAAAGCTATTTTCTATATTTGTTTATGTGAAAATCTTAAGTGGCTTCAAAATGCTACTAGAAAAGACGTATGTGATCTAAAGCAAGGGCTGGAGAAGTGGCATTTTAAACAGAGCCCATGCACTGCCATGCACAGGCAAACAGTGGTCTCTGCCAGGGCTGAGGACACTGAGGTGCTGCCATTGGTGTCCTCCTCTGTGCTTTGGCATCTCTAACAGCTGTTGGTGACATACAGAAAGTCATTTTCTGATTTCCTTCACTATTCAAGACAACTGTAAAGAAAAATAGGGGTTGTGGATATGGCTCGGTGTCTCGAGTATTTCCTTGGCATGTATGAGGCCTGGGGTTCAATCACCAGCAGCCCATACATACTGGGTGTGATGGTGGCAGCACGTGCCTATAACCCCAGCACTCAATAGATGGTGGCAGAAGATCAGATCAAGGTTATCCTAGGCTATACAGAAAGTTTGAGGCCAACTTGGGCTGCATGAGACTCTAACTCAAAAAAAAAATCCAAACCCAAAACCAAACAAACAAACAAAAAACAAACAAAAGGAAAATGAAGTAAAGAAATAATAACTGTAGTCATTTCCCAGAGTAAAGCAAAATAATTTCTTCCAAAGTCCAGAGGAGACAGGAGTTAGCCTAAAATAAAAGGCTAAGTCAGCACTAGCATGTGCCTGAACTAGAGAACTGGAGTCTGGTAACTCCTTATTCTTTTAAATCAAACACAGGCATGTATCATCCAGGAACCTGGGTGGGGAACATGGCCTGTCATAGGTTTTCTCCACCAGGATGGCAGTGAGGGGGGTGAGTCACTCAGAGGGACACACATGGGACAGGATACGGTTCTGACCTCATCCATGATGCTTCTGAGTCCAGCAATCCTGCCTTCAGACAGAAAGGTCAGAGCAGAAAGATTGAGGGAGATGTTCCTTTGTGTGGGAGGCTCAAATGCCCAGTCCCTGAAAGATGCAAGGAATTCACAAGTAACACTCCCCAGAGCAGCTGAGGCAGACCACAGGAAGGGCTTTAGAGAAGCAAGTGTGCCGCTTCCAGGCAGAGCTGGGGGAGGGGGAGCCCAGCATGAGATGGGTATGTTTATAAACTCAAGGGATGTTTATAAAGCAAATACACTCATAACTACCCCACCCAGAGAAGGGAAAGACACGCTGACAGCACATCCAGGAGACCCCACTGTGCCATCGCGACAAAAGCAACAGCTATTACTTGGTGACGCGGTTTTGAGGCGTACTTCAAAGACTGTAAAATTTCTTTCAAATGTCTTACAAAAAACATCTTTTTTGACCTCAATATTTATAGGCGTTCCCTTGGAAAGTGACAATTCTCCTGGAAATCACAAAGCACGGTATAACGAAGTACCTTATATTTAACCTTTTTTTCTTCCTTAATTAGAATTCAAAGGTTAATCATCCATGCATGGCAGCATACCCCCATAGCTCATAGCTACCTAGAAGGCAGATGTAGGAGAATCACTTATATCCAGAAGTTCAAGACCAGCCTTGGCAACGTACTAAGACACAGCCTGAAAGAGAATTTCACTCTGCCACTTCAGTTTCATATAATCCCCACACACACTTTAAGATGCCATAAATGAAGATACGGGTCTAAGTTTATATGTGAATTATATCACAAATCTTGTACACTTTAAATCAGTGTCTGAACAAAGAAAATTCTAACCTTCTATAAAGTTTTATGAAACACACACATAAAACTGAATACATCTTAAAATCACAGGGGTCTGTAATCCAATCAAAGTGACCCTTTCACAGATGAAGGAATAAAAGACATGATTTATTCTAAAGCCAAATGTGAGTGATCATGTCCTAGGAATACAGATTGGGTCTCCCCAAATATCATATTCCAAAGATGAATATCATAATTTTTATAGTAAGAGGACAAAGCCATGAATTAAGACACTTTTTAAATATATTGGTGGGCACATCAGGTAGGCAGGTCACGGCAAGATGGAAGAACTCTGCAATGGGCCTTGGATCCTGCAACGCTCCTACCCCTTTCTTGCTGGAGGAGCAGGGTTTTGTTAAGCCAATACATCCCAGAATGCTTTATCTGCTAGTCACAGAATGTTAAGTCTGAGAGAGGGAGGCAAGGAATGGCTATGTAGTGGCTTCAAGACAGTCCAAGATACATTATCATCAGGCTCTGGGCCTGCAACACTGCAGCCTTTCCACGTCACTAGTGGTCTAATAAAACAGCCTCTGTACACACGGCTCCTTTCTAGAACTCTGATTGCCAGCTTCTCCTGTTGGCCAACCATCAAATTTGTCCAGGTTGGGGATAAATACTATTTATTAAATATTATAATGTCCCGCATAGCTAGGAACACTCATTTCCAGGATGTGATGGAGACAGGGTGAACGGAGAATTAGAGAGCGGTCTTTAGGGAATGGAATAGCGGGTAAAGCCGTTACCCTGGACCATATCATAAGTATTAGGCATCATTATAGTCACTGGACAAAGCACAAAAGGCAAAATACAAAGAAGAGCCTCCTCAAGAAAGCACCTGAAGGTAAGCAAAACACAGGATTCTGGAAGTGAGCTATAGTCACAGGGGCACTGAGAGGGTCCCCACATTCACACAGCTGAACACTGATGGAAAACCACTCTCGAGTGTGTAATTCCTGCACTTGGGAGCTGGAGTCAAGGAAAAAAAAACCTGTTTCAAAACTGAGGGGGCAAAGCAGGGGACACGTGTAGCAGGCTTTTCCTTTTAGGTCACCAACCACCTCCCAAATCATGACATGGAGACTTAATATTAGTTAGGAATGCTTGGCCTTATCTTATGCTTGTTTCTTGCTAGCTCTTATAACTTTTTTGTTTGTTTTTTTGAGACAGGGTTTGTCTGCGTAGCCTTGGAGCCTGTTCTGGAACTTACTATGTAGACCAGGCTGATCTCAAACTCAGAGATCCTCCTGCCTCTGCCTCAAGTGCTGGGATTAAAGGCATGCATCACCACCGCCCAACCAGCTTTCTCTTCATCTACATTTTATCTCAGGGCTGTTTACCTTTCCTTCTGTGTGTCCCACTCTGTCTGCTGGCTGGTAATTGCCTGGCTGGCCCCAGGCATCTCTGTCTCTTTCTCCCTCATTCTTCTCTAACCTAGATTTCTCCTCCTATTTATTCTCTCTGTCTGCCAACCCTACCTATCCCGTTACTGCCTATCTATTGGCCAGTCAGCTTTTAATTAGACCAATCAGGTGCTTTAGGTAAGCAAAGTGAAACAGCAACACATCTTTACATAAACAAATGTGGAATAAACAATGTAACACATCTTTACACAGTTAAAGTAATATTCCACAACAGAAACAAATGTAACACATCTTTATATAGTTAAAGTAATTTCCACAACTGACACGGCTCAGCAATTAAGAACACTGGCTACTCTTGCAGAGGACCAGGGTTCAGCTCTCATCATTCATATGGTGGATCACAACCATCTGTAGCCAGTTCCAAGGGATCCAATGCCCTCTTCTGGCCTCTGTGGGCACCAGACATGTGAAGGCTTGCAGCTTGCCACCTGAGTTTCTGGCCCTCCCTTCCCATGTGGATAACAACAAAAACAGTAATAACTCTATTCTCAGCTATCAGCAGGACCTAAGCAGGACTCAGGAAGCTGTGACTGTCCACCCCCTTGCCTAGAAGGCAGATGTAACTGGCTGCTGAGGGCTGAGGGCACAGTGGAGGATATGTTTCTAGCTCTATGCTTCTCAGAGAGCTTTAGAAACATGTTGAGGGACAGCTCTAAGCAGGTGGACAGAGGTACTGAGTATCCTGAACATGCAGTTTTGAGAGCTGCAACACAAGGCAGTAAAATGTAGAGACAGATGCAACCCCACTTCATAAAGCAGAAGGCTCTGGCCACTCACTATGCTCTTCCCCAGATCATGCACCAGAAACAAGTCACAGGCTCACAATTCCTGCTTTGCTCTACAAAGTCGCTTTGTTTCCAAGGCCTTGTATTATTCTCCAGGGCCTTATGTTTTGCATTATTTTTAGTTTCCAGCAATTACCAGTAAGCAGTATCTGTCTCAAGAGACCTCAGCAACCTCATCCTATAGAGATGACTATCTGCGATGATTTGTACTGAACTACAGAGACAGTCGAATCCAGGGTGCCTCTTTCATATGAGTGAACCAAGTCCACAGGGCTCCCCAGCCTGATGACTCAGGGCCACAGAGCACTTATCAACTGTCAATTCACCTTCAGATGAAGAAAATGCTCTGCTGGGCAGGAGCATAAAAGATCAGCGGTACACTGTAACTTGCTGGGGTAAGTGGCCACGGAACAGGTACAACACTGTGTGCACATGAGCCACAGAAAGTCGTGCTCTAGACAGAAAGGCCAATGCAGTCTGCTTGCACCTGAAGTCTCAGCTACCTGGTGAGTGGATGTGAGGAAATCACTGGAACCCAGGAGCAAAACAGCCAGATCCTGTCTCAAGCTTTAAAAAGGGCCAGGAGAAGCAAAATACAAAGCATTCACTCACCGATGGGTATTTACTGAGCACCCACTGTATACCTCATGGCATCCTAAATCCTTGGGGTACTATAACTAACATGGCATACAGGTGGTATACATACATACACACAGGCAAAACACCCATATACTCAAAATTAAATTAAATAAATATTTAAAAATAGGGGCGAGGAAGGGAGGGAGGGGATGGTTTAAACAGTTTCAGTAACTAAAAAAGTCAAAAGTTTGGGACTTTGGTCAGTTGGGTATGTTTGAATGTGTCCATCAGAAGGTCACATGGAAGTTTTGTACAAGTAGGGCAGTGTTGGGAGGTGGCAGAACTACTCAAAAGTGGGGCCTAGTGTAAGGACAACAGTTCACAAGGGATATGCCATCAAAGGACATTAGTGTAGTTCTAGTGAGACCCCAATAGGTCCCTGAAAGAGTAAACTTTTACGAGTGAACCTGGTCCCTTTAAATCTCTCTTTCGGTCTTAACATGTTAATCTCTTCTACACTGGCACCTGCTATTGTGATATCACTACCAGGATGCCCTCACCAGAGGTTTAAGTGATAAAGTCACCTGAGGTTGAACTTATAGCCACCAACACTATGAGCTAGTCAAACTTCTATTCTTAAAAAAAAAGAGGGGCTGAGAGATGGCTCAAAGGTTGGGAGCCCTGACTGTTCTTCTGGAGGTCCTGAATTCAGTTCCCAGCAACCACATAGTGGCTCATAACCATCTGTAATGAAATCTGGTGCCCTCTTCTGGCCTGAAGAGATACATGCAGACAGATGCTGTATACATAATAAATAAATCTTTAAAAAAAGAGAAAAAAACAGCCTCAAGCATTCTCTCATAATAACTCAAAACAGACTAAAAGCTAAATATAGCAACTGAAAATTGGAGAATACTAACATATTGCAACCCACGAAGAGAAAGACTCACATCCTATGGATGAATTCTGCCTAACTCTTTAGATGGCCCTAAACCTTGCATGTATGGAGAAGGGAGAACGAACACTGGAATGAGCCTGAACCGTGAGCTGCTGCACAGCAGGCGGTTTTCAAGCTGGGGCCGCCTTCCCGGTGACGGTAAAAATGAGTGTTGCCACGAAATAGGGAGAGAACCCACAACATCGGTGCTGCTCGTTTCACAAGAAGTCATTCAAAATCTGTCACAGAAGCGCAAAGTCAAAACACAAACAAAAAACCACTCTCAGCTGGGTGGTGGTGCCTCACCTTTAATCCCAGCACTCGGGAGGCAGAGGCAGGTGGGATCTCTGTGAGTTTGAGGCCAGCTTGGTCTATAGGACAGGCTCCAACGCTACAGAGAAAACCAGTCTCGGGAAACTAAAACCAAAACCAAACAAACAAACAAAAAACAAAAACAAACAAACACCACAAGAGAAACACATGAAGAGAACTTCCCAGAAGATCCAGAGGTTGAACCAAGTGGCTTTCAGCTCCTGTGGCTACTGTGGCCACTCAGCAGTGCGGAGGAAAAGGTTCTGCATGGAAGCATGCACACCAGAAATCTTGGCAGAGAAACAAGCTATGTTAAAAGGACCAGATGGAAGTTCCAAACTGAATGCCAAGTGTCTGAAACTAAAACCTCACCTGATGGCTCAGCAGCAGCACGGAGGTGACGGAGGAAAGAGTGTGACTTAAATTCACAAGTTGAGAAGCCACCCAGTCTTCAAAACAGATAAAGTGATCTGAGCTGTATGCATGCACATATGCGTGTGCACACACGCATGCATACGTGCACAAACATGTAACAGTAATTAAAGCAAAAGAGGTCATGATTTGAAAGAGAGCAAGGGGGAAGTGCATGGAGGATTTGAGGGAGCAAAGGGAAGGGAGAAGTGATGTAATTATAATCTTTAAAAAAAATCACATTATTTAAAAAAAAGAGCCCTGGGGCTAGAAAGATGGCACAGCAGTTAACAGCACTGACTGCTCTTCCAGAGGACTCAGGTTCAATTCCCAGCACCCACACGGCAGGTGACAACTGTCTATAACTCAGTGCTGGGGATATAATGCCCTCTTCTGGCTTCCACAGGCATTGCAACCATGTAGTTCACAGGCACACATGCCAGCAAAACACCCACACACATCAAAAAAAATTTTTAGAGGCCAGCCTGGTCTACAAGACTGAGTTCCAGGACAGCCTCCAAAGCTATACAGAGAAACCGAGTCTCGAAAAACAAAAAAAACAAAACCAGATTCCCTTTCTCAGCCTGGAGAGATGGCTCAGAGGTTAAGAGCACTGGCTGCTCTTCCAGAGGTCCCGA
>LOJH01017851.1:6002-18251 GCA_001685095.1 Ellobius talpinus
AGATAGATAGATAGATAGATAGATAGATAGATAGATAGACAGATACAAGAGATGGTAGATAGATAGAAAGATATCGGATACAAATATTACCATGAGATGATTACTGATTCTTTTCTGTTGGTTCTTAGTTTATTAATCATTTCTTCATATTTCCAAACACTCTTCATTGATGAGTCTGGAATATTAGACATGTCTATTTTTGGAAGGCCTTTTTATACCACTCACTCTGCCATGTAAGCCGCTGATCCTTTCTGACCACCCTTCTTGCTCCACTTCCCAAAAAGAAGGACCAACTCCTTTAGGATGTCTTGCTAACACTCAAGTTGATGAGATCAGAAAATCATAAATAGTTTTATAATGTGAGTCAATGCTGCCAAACTATTTAACTTTAAATTATGCAGGCTCAGAAACAAGTTATCAGTCCTGCCAAACCAGATTGTAGTTGTGCCTATACAGCCTCCTTTGTTTCTCCTCGTCTAAGTCAACTAACAAAATAAAAATCAACATGTTTATGAGCACCATTTCTATCTTTAAAGAGCGATTAGATGGCAGACAAGTACAACAAACAAGACGTTTTCTGGTGCCACGTGGCTGAAGCATTTGGCTTGGGGAAACTCTGATTTCAGAATTTGAGGCAGAGAAGTGAGAAAATCCAATTAAAACAGCTTTCAAAGCACCAGAGAAAAATGTACCAGCTTTGGTCCTATTGTTCTGCAAGTTGTCAATCAAAACAAGTTATGAACCAAGATATGATAAAACATTAAAAAAACAAACTAAGAGTGATTTTGTTAAGATGTTCTGCGGAGAAACTGCAATGGCAATCACAAGTAGTAAGAAAATGCAGACAGACAAACAGGCAGGGTTGTTGTTTTTCTTGTGGCTGATTAAATTCTACTGTGTTGTAGAAGGTCTTTCATCTTCTGTGTCCACTTTGATCAATGAGAAAGGACAGCATGAAGACCTGTATTGAGTAGAACTATGGCTATCCATTAGGAACAGGTAGGGAGAATGCTAGGCTATTGGCTGATGTCAGATATTGGAAAGGGTGGAAGGAACTAGCAGAGAGACATATTTGCTTGTGAGCCCAGACACAGACTCTATCTGAACCAGTTTTAGTCACTGGCTGTGAAACACTAAGGCAATACAATTGGTTATATGGTTTTCATATGGTGTGCCTTTCAACACTGTAGTGCTGTCAAGGTAAACAGCAGGATTCTAGGGGTAATTTCCTAGAATTAGTTATTCAAATCATTTTGAACCATTCTTAAGAAATAGAATTATATTTATTCTTATCTACACAGTACCTAAGTGGTACTGTCTAGGCAGAAATGAATGTGGTCAATTGAGCACCATGAGCTACTCAAGATAACATTTCTAGTTTCTACAAAGACATTCCCAGATATTAAAACTTTTGTCACCTAAGCTACACACCCATCTTTTTATGAGTACTCAAAATAAATCACTATATCACAAGAATTCATCTAATTTTATGGAACTTCTTTGAAATATTGATATCTGAAACATTCTAGGCCAAAGCATTTGGATTTGTTTCTTCAGATTTTCCTCATTTACAAAGCTGTCTTTCTCTGTTTCAATAACAGTAATTTCCACAAATAGATACACCAGTCTGGTCAGACTCCCTGGTCTGACATATCTGCAAATTGTAAAGTGCTTACTTGCACAATAAGTTTCCCTAATTGCAGTTATGAAAGATGCATATGTCCATTAATTCTGTAGAATTAGACTTTGAAGAGTTCATATTCAAACTATAATGAGCATTAAGAAAATGCCTCTCCTATAAATAACTGTTTGCTTTTGAAGCAATGTCTTAATGATCATTTAAATTTTCTCTGGGGAACAATTAGAATGAGCTTGAGGTTTCTATGTGGACATAAAATGAGCTGTAGATTTAAGACAGAATCACCTAAGGAACATTGTTCAAATAATACCTGTGCTTTGATGCACCTGTTAGAAAACTTAAGTGATTAGGTTTGACATAGTACCTTTGGTGCCTTTATAACTACTATAAAGGCTGTGGCTATATAACAGGAAATACATAACTGTTTACTTAGATGGCATTCCTCAAGGAATAATTTGAAATCATGACTTCTTCTGCTTGCTTTTCTAGAATCACCTTTTCAAGTGTATTTTTGCCTTATTATCAATAGCCATGTTCTTTTTAATTTCTTAAATTTGTTTTTATTGCCTCTCTGGAGGATATAAACACATTTGTGTCAATCACATGGTAGACATCTCATGATAGAAGCTGAAATAACTACAAACTTTGAAAAATGTAAATTACCCCATAAATAAATAAAAGAAATAAAACTGAGCAATAGAAAATCCTATTCATGAATAAGCTGCTTCTGTTTATGTGAAAAACTCAATAGAATTCTTGGCTGAGAGATTTAAATTATTGAAAAAGACTTTGTGGTTTTTCCTCTTTGGTTTCTTTAAAAAAAAAAAAACTTTCATATTCCTACATGGTTATTGTGCCTTTTACAGTGTCTCTAAACTTTTTTTTGCTCTGTTTTGGGGGTCATGTTTGTTGTTTGATTTTTAGTTGTTTGAATTCTGTTGTCTGTTTCCATGTTTGTTTGTTTTAGTTTTCCTTCCCCAATCTCCACATCACTGCGACAGTGCTATTCAGTTTTCAAGGCTGAGGCTACTTTCTAGAGAGTGAAGACCATCTCCCAAGGCCGTGTTAAAAGCTCATTTCAGTGCACTGACAGAAACTGTAAGGCAAACAGTATAGGGCAATACTTCATGGTAGTCATAATGGTCTTAACAGACACACATACACAGAGAGAGAGAGAGAGAGAGAGAGAGAGAGAGAGAGAGAAAATGCAAAGAATATACACTGCTCAGAAGGAAAAAAACATCCATCTGCCACTCAGACAAAGAAAATCAAGGATATGTGTAACTAAGACCACAAGCAAGCTATCCATAACATAAAGAAACATATTCTTTCTTTTCAAATGGCTTATTTAAGAGGTCCATCTGAAATGTGAAATGAACAAACAGGCTCACACAAACTAAAGCAGTCATTTATGAAATTCCTCTTCAAGATATTGCAGAAACAACGTGTCACCAAAAATAGTCTAAAATTTCGCAAGGAAAAATATGGATGTCTCATTTCTTAGCATATAATCAGGACAGAACATTTTCAGTTCAGGATTGATCCATCCCACACAGTTCCTCACAGTAGCCTTTGAGGATTCTCTGTGATCCCCTGGAGTCTCTCTATTCTCTGATCTGACTCAACAGCACAGGTGATAATTCTCTGAAGAGCAGAAAGCCCTATTCTGTAAAAAGATTTGCACAATAGGATCAATTTGCAGGAGAATGAAAAGTCCTATAATCACCAATGAAATCTGGGGTTCCCAGATGTTTCCTAATGCAAGTGTTCACACAAAAAGCAAACTATAACTTTCCAGCTTTGTATAAAGTTGACCTACAATATAAAAGGCAATTTTCTTGACTAAAGGACTTCACTCTTCAGTCCTTTAGTGTAAAACTCAGTGTAAAATTTAGCATGAAGCTTCACAGTTTCCATTCTGAATGCCAATTCTAACTGTATAGACATTCATTGGGTCTGGTTAACTTTGGTGTGCTATGTTTTCATTTATTTGCAAGTTATTTTTTTACAATAAGGGTTATAAAATTTCAAAGAAGGACTTCACACAATAGAATATAAAATGTTTTATTCCCCAACTATTTGAAACCATGAAGGGACAAAAACAGGAATCCAAGGCATAGTTTCATTATTTAGGTAAATGAAACTTACAGAAAATGAAGCTTTCTCCAAAGACATGAACTTCTAATGTGATGAGCAAGGAGATGGTTGGAAAGGTACAAAATAAAGAGATGTGGAATGGGAGCAGTTGCAGGGACTCCAGAAGGTTCACAATACCTTTTCAGCCTATTGTGGACTAAAACCATCACCAACAACAACAACAGAAAAAAATCCAAGGTTGCAAAGGGAAAGAGCACCAGACCTTATGGGTTGAACTGGGGGAACACAGCATGCATCTGAAGTAACCGATACAAAAAATAAGTCAGGGCCATATGGGATGGTGAATATTTCAGCAGACATCTGTGTATGTGCAGGCAGAGGACCTCAAAACAGGATGGATTAGTCTCCTTCACACATTTCCTCAAACAACTTCCCTGCCAATGCTTTGATACCACGCAGCCCCTAGAAATAGGCGAAATCTTAGCAGAGAGGTGAGGCATATAAGAAACTCACATTACTTGGTTTCTGTTACATTGGGAAAATGCTAATGATAAATGATTCTTTGTCTAATTGTCCACATTGGTAAAGGGAGTGATGTTCATGATCTTTATGGTCTCTTAAAAAGAGGGTTCAAGACATCAGTTCACCAGAGCCCTGGCATCCAGCCCTTTGAAAAGAAAAACTGCCCATTTTGTCAGCAATCCCCAATTCACAAATGACACTTTTGAGTGCTTTCCAAATTTGGGGGTAGACGCCATGTGTTCCTGGTGATTAATGTGCATCTAATTTGTCAATTAGTATAGAACATCCAGTCCCTGATATGATAAGTTCGGATGACAATTTTGTTTTGGCAACTCACGGATATAAATATGTGTGAAAAACAAGACTGATATACATAACAAAGAAGGTGTCAAAAATAAAATATATCTTGCATACTTAAGTTTAAGTAACTAAAATCCTTTATAAGCCATTAGTGGTATGAAAAAAGAAAGTATTGTGCCATGTTCCAGTCCACTGATTTATCTAAGAAAATTGCAAAGTTATAGTGATGGCTTCCAATACATGGAGGAGCACCACAGCCAGGGTAAGGCAAGGTCAGCTGAACTCATTTAAAAGTACACCTTAGTAGATGGCTTTATAAACTGTTTATCCACAGTCAGCTTTGCAATTAATATTTGTAAGTCTAAAATCCACAGTTGAGATCACATGGACATGCCGATGAAAATAGCATACACTGAACCTACTAAAGGAATGTTCTTTTAAAATTTGACTTCACTCACTTTCCCCATCGCTTCCCCTATCACTTCAATCACTTATCATTGCTTTGGAACTGAATAATATAAATATTTAGCTTCCGAGTTTCTTTAAGTTGTTTCTATAAAGCTGAATACAGTAGTAAAAAGTCCCAGTGATGGTGTTATATGTTCATTTTACTAGAAAGTATGTGGTTTTATGTGCCTTTGTGACCACATTATTTCACTGTTGGCATTTCTCAGAGATGCAACTCTCTCTACACTAATAGCTAGTGCTTCCATTTCTCTTTACAACCCCCATGCTGCAGGAAAAATATCATTTTCCCAAACTTGCTAAATAGAAATGAGAGTCAAACGGCAAACTTTTTAAAAACAGTGATATTGAGTTTCAAAATTCAATCAATTTCAAAATTACAGCAACAGAACACAACAGAGACAATGAGCCTTTGGTAGACAATGTTGGTCTCAAACTCCCACTATGAAGCATCCATAGGCTTCTTGGCTGCTTTCATTTCAGTAAGGAGCACTGCTGTCAATCATGTCTTTCCTGGGCATAGGGCTGCCTATGCTCTACCATTAGGAAATCCCTGTGATATCTTACTTTATTTTCAAACAAAGGTATGAGATAGCATAACATGGAATATTTAAATTTTGTTCCTCCTGCTGAAATATAAAAGAAAAAAATTAAAATGGCAAGAGTTCAAGATGAAAACTGAAACATACTTTGAGGTGAACAGCTCTTGTTTGCTCAGCAGAATAGCCTGCTGTACTGCTGTCCTTTATTTCATCCCCAGAGTAATTCCAATGTGGAAAAAAAGGAGATGGTTGCTGTTCAAACACAAAATTAACTAGGAATAATCAGAGTATTATCCCATATGTAAACCTCATTTTAAATGGCATCAAAGTTAATGGGCTACAAAACAGAATGAAAGATTCTGACATAGTTATTTCAATGTTAAAAAAATTATCTTTCCATAGACTTTCTAGTGACCATATTTGCCATCAATTTTGGTTACAAATATGAAGTTCATAATTATAACCTAGTATAATAGTGCACATAATCTAAGACAGTATTTGTATATAAACCTTAGTTTGTATCTACACAATAACATACACTGGATGCATATGGCAGCCCTGATAAATCATTTATACACTAGCACTATTTTGTGAATTGACATTTAGCTTCTAGCCAGAAGAGAAGGACCTGCTTTCACAGCCTGAGCAACTCAGCAGGGTGAGGCAAGAAGACTGCTCGTGCCAAGTAGTCTGCGCCCAGATTGGGCAAGACAGCAAGATGCTGACTCCTTAAGACATGATTTAGCGTCTTTCATTGAATTTCTTAGGATCTCTTCAGAAAAAAAAGCATAATATATATTTGGAATTTACAATCAACCAGGATGGCAATTTTTAATAGAACTTAAATTCACATTTATGTGTGGATAGATGCTAGGAAGATCCGTTTAGTTAAATCTTAAGAGTACATTCACCCTAGATAGAGAACAAATAGTAACTGAAACTTTGAAACTAACTATAATACCATCAATTATAATATTATTATATTAGCAATTAGATGTCTCTATTGACACCCATTGTAGTTACTACTACAGAGTAAAACAATCTATGGTCTGATGGTCATTCTCTAAAAATGTTCTTTTGTGTTATGAAAACATAAACTAAGTAATGGTCTGTATTTTCAAGATTCCCATCAATTCAAATACTGATGGGCAAAAGAGTGGAAATTAAAGAGCCAACACATTCAAACATGTTACACTTCGGTGGTTGCATGATGGTTGGTAAGTTTAAATACATGTTAGCAAAGTAAGAAGTGGGCTAATATACATAGAATTAAAAAAACAGACATCAGGTACACAATGCTGTTAGCCACAGCCCCATCAATTTCAAAATCTCCCTGAGAGGGATAAAACCCAGACACTGAATATTCTAACAGCCAAATAAATGCCTGGTCCTTGTTTCATGCCTCTTACATAACCTTGGAGGTGTGACTTAGCACTCTTACAACATCGGTGGCCATTTTCTGAGGAGAGAGGAAAGAGGATGAGAAATGTACGACAATGTCTACCCCAATGCAGTGAAGGAAAAGCTAGGCACTCTGCAGAACACTGAGATTTCCTGTGATTAATTCAAATAGCCAATTGACTGCCTGAAGACTGAAATGGGTGAAGCATTTCGCCTGCGTTAGTGTAAAATCTATAGTCAAAACAAATGAAATGAAATCAGTAGAAGGCATTTATCGTGGTTTATGTGTTAAGGAGTGTGACATTGTCCTTAAAGCATGGGGCTATCTGGGAATACATTCTAGTTATTTACAAAATTAGTATTAGCACTTAAAACTGTTTGGTTTCTCTTTTTCCTTTGGAAAACTTCAAACTAGTGCGGTTCTCTGTGAAATAAATGAAATGAAGTAATAAAATATATAGAGTATGAAAGAATTGCTATATTTTTGCTGTCAACCAAATGCTTGATGTCAAAAGTAAAACTTACAGAATAGATAAAACTTTTATCTAATCCTTATAGGAGGTACTGCTTCCAAATACATTTCATGGATGAGGGAAATTAGACTCATGTCACAGAGTTGGTAAACCAAATCAAATCATGGCTGTAAGTCAAAAGTTTGTACTTTCTACAACCTCAGGAGTACTGATAATTGTCGAATGGTTGGAAATGCAAACTTTTCTTCTTGGTTTTTAAGATTACTTTCATTAACATTGTTTATGGACATGTCTGTGCATGTGTTTATGTGCATGTGACTGCAGATGATTAAGGGGTCCAGAAGAGAATGAGAGCCCTCTGAGGCTGGAGTTACAGGCTGTCATGAGCACCCTGATGTAGGTACTGGAAGCTGAACTCCAGTCCTCTGGAAGAGCAGTGTGTGCTCCTAACCACTGAGCCATCTCTCCAAGCATCAATGTCACACAAAAGAGAATAAGTATCGTTGTTGACAATCTTCTGTGAAGAGCTGTTTTCAGAAGTGTAAAAACTAGCAAAAGTTCACTATATGTCTAAGCTTTGCAGGGACAGATGCACACAGTGTTGCAGTGAGTCTGGGAGTGTGCTTCCTGCAGCTTGCTAAGTATTTCCTGCGAAGAGTCAGGTCTTAGGAAACCACATTCAGTAAAGGCAGGTGGGAGGCAAGAAGAGGCTGACTCCCACGCACTTCCTGTGAGGCCCAGTGTTTTAGTATCAGCCAAGGGATGGAATAAGAGTTTCAGTTCACGCCCATTCAAACCCATGAGCAGGGACACAATGGCCAGGGACCAGTCTAAATTTCTGAAGAGAGTGGTTCATAGGATGACCCTGATAATCTGTAACAGCTGAGAATGCGAAGCATATGGAGAACAGGAAGACACTATGCTCAAGTCAAGGCTGCAAATGTTGGGAGTGAATTTTTATTTGTAGCAAAAGTAAGTTATTTAGTGACTTCCTCATTTTTCTTGGCTAATAAGAAATTTGGTGCTCTAACTATCCTTCATGCAGTCTTGATAATATACACTTCACAAAGCATGCTCAGTAGCGCAGGAAGCCTTGTATGCCTAGAAAAATTCAGAGCACAAACGTCATGGGCTTTTGAAAATGACTGTGCTCCTTTATTCTTCCATCCATGGATGTCTAGCTACTAACAAGGGGATATAATAATCTTAAAAATTCATATAGACATGTACTTGGCTTTTTAATAATGCTCAACAGTCACTGCAGATCATGTTTGAAACCACTGAAAGGATGAACTGGTGACATCTGCCTGAGCACACACATACTAGCTCCTCTACAATACTCTACTTTCCTCTGATGCTTGGGCCACACCCCGAGTCCCTTTCCCAGCTTGCTATTGGCAACAGCCAGCTGGAAGTTCCCATCAGGAACAGTGTGTTAGATATCCTGTGGTCTTAAGCTTATCATACTACTATTTTTCTTTTTTTAATTATAATACTGCAGAATTTCAATCATTTATACAATGGAATATAGCTCTAAATGTGCCCTTTAAAAAAAATCTCACCACCCCATACTCCCAATCCTACCAAGAATGTCATGTCACCAAAGAGGTGACAGAAAGATTGTAAGAGCCAGAGGACAAGAAGAAGTGATGGGAAATATTCTCTTCTGGACATGACATGTTATAGCATTCATGAACTCTCAGTAGCTTTGGTTACTTACAAAAGATGGACTTAGCCAAATTCTGCCATAGATAGGGGAGACACCCTCAAGAGCTCATTCATTACCAAGGAGCTATGGGCATATGAGAGCTCTTTAAAGATGAAAACTATCATTATTTTTGAGGGTGTGGCCTGATATGCCTCTTCATGCTCCAGTGGACAGCCCCATACTCCTCATGTAAATATGAAGAACAGCCATTGAACTTGGTGGCTCCTCAGTGCTGTGACTGTGGCTACCCTGTTGAATTTCCTTTTCCATTAAGAACCCTTAGTTTTCTCTGAACACCAACACCACTGTGTTCTCTCCTTTCTTTTTCAGCTAAGAGATCCCTATAGTACTTTGTCTCTGGATGGTGCATCCTAAACTTGGTAAATGGGTCCCTCCTTCCCCTTAAAAAGATAAATGTGCGTCATTAGCTTCCTGTTAGAATATTTATGTAGTTTGTCTTGGAGAGAAAACATTCATCATGATACTGTCACATAAAGAACAATTATACAATCATATATCATATAATGGAAAAATTCAGGCTTCAAAATAGCTTCAAATTTGATCTTGTGGTAAGTTAAAAGGGTAGTTATGTATTTGCTTTGAAATTTTAGAGGTCAGGCAAACATTTAGCTAAATACAATGATCCTTTGCTCCAGGGCTTTACATGTTTGGACTTTCTAAGCTCCCTGAGGTCTTTGAAGAATTAGCGACATTTAACTATGGACTCAATTTTACCAAAATGTGCATATATACATCAACTAGTTGTCCCTTCCCTCCACACTATTGTCCTATATATCATCTCTGAGCAGTGATAAAACCAGACAAAAAGTAACATTAGGAGAGAAGGGCTAATTTGATTATACTTCTGCTTCACAAAATGGAGGGTAGAGCAGAAACTCAAGGCTCTAGGCAGGAACCTAAAAGCAGGAATTGACCAGAGACCATGGAGGAATGTGGCTTACTGGCTTGCTCAGCTTGTTTCCTTATATGACCTATAACACAGGTGTGGTGCTCAACTCAAGACCACTCTTACAGTGGTGGAACTTCCCACAGTGGGTTGGGATATTCCACATCAATCATTAATGAGGATAATTATACAAAGATTTGTGCGCATGACAATCTGATGAAGACAATTCCATAATTGAGGTTCCCTCTTCCCAGGTGACTATAGTTTGTGCCAAATTGATATAAACTATTCAGCACAATTATATTGGGTGAAACTTCAAAGACCAGACATAGTTTGACAGCCAGGTATAGTAAATAAAAGTTGGAGTCTACTCAGTGTGGATTTTATGGGTCCTATTATGAAGTCAAATCCATCCCCATATATAAACAGGCCTTATTCATAAGTGTATCCATCATGTTTTTCTCAGAAGAATAGGTTCATGGGATCTTTATATTGATCAACTCATGGAAATAGAGGAATGAAGGGTCCAGTCTATGAGTGTGTCTTACCATACTCAACAGTGGAGGAGAAAAAGACTTCGAGCCATGCAGAAGTAGAAGTAAGTTCTGTGAGAATTAAAAGCACAAGGCTTATAAAAGTCTAAAAATTAAAATAAAAAATGTCAGAAAAGCTGTCGTAGCTCCTTCAGTGAGTGGCACACACTTCATAAACACACCACACTCCCCAACTCTCTCTTGGAAGAATAGAATTTGTTAGAACCTTGGGATTTGTAAAGCATAAACCTGCAGCAGTCCTGGAAAAAGGAAACTTATGAGCAGTAATAAAACACATGTTATAGGAAAAAAGTAAATTGTCTTTCTATTTTCTTTGGGGAAATAATAAAAAAAAATCAGTTCTTTAGAATAAAGCATTAAAAACTAGAAGAAAAATGTATTAAAGACTGAAAGAAGCTAACTACTATAAACACCAGTATTACTATGAATTTTATCTTTACTATTTATTTATTTATTCTTCTCTCATATACAACATCCCAATCATAGTTTCCCATCCCTTCTATCCTCCCAGTTCATCTCCCCCACCTCCGCTCTCCTCAGATCCACTCTTGCTCCATTTCCCTTCAGAAAAGAACAGTCCTTAACAGCTTGAATAAATTTTCATTCTTTTAGATATTCTTAAAAGGTTCATTAAATGGTTCTTTAGAATTGAGTAAAATCTCAGACCCGATAACAATAAATTTAGAGATTACTCAACTAAATTAATGTACTACCCTCTCTCCCTCATGCATACATAAATACATACAAAGTGAGTAAGTCAATAACAAAATATTGAAAACTAAAGAATGAATGAATAATATTAAGACTAAAAAATAAAGTTAACAGTATTTAAATACAGCCACATATACATGTAATGTTATTTCTGTGTGACACTCAGGCCATAGTTTTGTGTTGAATGAAAAAAATATGACAGAAAGTAAAAACAAACCCTACACTGAAAATCAAAGCAAAAACTTCACAAGAATACTTCCACAGCCATATACTAGAATATATTACTGCAAAAAATTGAATGAAATGAATAATCCTCATTATATACAGGCTTAAGGGAAAAGAAATACCATGGCCTTGGGCCAGGGATATCTGGAGTGGATGGAACTGTCACGTTCTCTCTTTTTCTCAACAGATACTCCAATATGAGAAAAAGATAAAATCACAAATCAAACTAGACACCTGGTAACTTTACCTGTTCTGTATATACGTTGAGGTTTGACTGAATGCTCAATAATCAACCTAATTAAACAGAAATGTGGGATAAAATCATAATCTCATCATATTTGCAATATAACAAAAAGATTAAAGTCATTTTTCATTTGCTTATTGAGTCTGAGCAAAAGAAAATACCATTATTGTTAAAAAAGAAATAAATTTCAAGCAACACACTATTTGATGCTGAAATTTTTATATATAAATTCACATATGTGATCTATATCTGATGCATAAAGCTACTGACCGTCCCACCTTTGAACCAACAAAGTAACATAGATTTTTATAAAATGTAGTTAATTGCCAATACCTAGCATAATTGATACTGGACACTGCAGATGTAGGGATTTTTAAGTGAAGTCTCTAACCCCTAATGACCAACAGTCTGCTAGATTACACCACATACAAATATCCACTATTATGAAGAAAATGCATAAG
>LOJH01017852.1:21794-43865 GCA_001685095.1 Ellobius talpinus
AAGCAGCAGTGATTTGGGGAAAGAAAAACCATTACATACTGCTGATGGGAGAATAACTGGTATACCCACTATGGGAATCACATGGAGTTTCCATAAAAATAAAAGCAAGATTTCCCAGCTATATAGGGAGGATTCCATGTCAGCATTCAGCAGAAACACTCTTGTATTCATGATTATTGCTGTACTTTTCATAATAGATACCATATGGAAACAGTCAAGATACCCATCAGCAGATGAATAGATACTGAAAATATGGTATAAATATCAAAAGGAATTTCATTTAGCTATCAATAATTAAATTATGATTGTCACAGGAAAATGAATAGAACCATACATTATTATGTTAACCAAATAAACTAGACTCATAAAGATATATTATCTATCTATCTATCTATCTATTTATCTATCATCTATCTATCTGTCATATAGTAGAAACATGAATAGGAAAATGTCTAAAAGATTGGGATGGAGGAACTAGAAGATGTAGTAGAATATGTATGCCTTGAAAGAAGAAGGGATTATTTAGAGAAAGTATGGGGCCAGAAAGAGGAAAAGAGGAAGGGCATGAGAGAACAGAAAAAGGAATAAAGAAAACTGAGTATATTTGAGTCAAGTGTGGAATGAAGCAACTGCAAACAAACACAAGAACATTGATTGGGGATTTTTTTTAAATTCAAGATTGGACTGTTACTAAATGTTGATAGGCAAATAGACATTGCTATGTGGGCTTTTGCTTCCAATTAAGCTCTACTTGTAGAGATGAAGGATATCTATGTGAATGGGTCTAAATGTACTCATGGATTTTTGGTAGTAAAAATATTAAGACAGTACACTTTCTATAAATTGCTTTCAGAGCATCATAATGACTGAACTTTTTTATCTTTGATTCCTGGAGAGCTGGAGCACTTTTCTTTTATTGGTGAGGAAAATGATCAGTTTGATGTAATATTAAAATATATTTGGCAGTTCAATCTCATTGAAACATCTGCAAACTGAGCATGGAAAATTTTCCTTAAGAATATTCCATTTCCAATAATCTAGCAGAAGTCAAATTCTACAAAAACATGTCATGGTGAAAAGAAATAAAAATAAAATCTGATAAAATGATTAAAAGTTTCTATCAGTAGAACAAGTGGTTGGTCCCTTGTTATCCAGTCAAATAATTTCTTGATGTGGGATGTCCTTCTGTATATGTATTACTCTTATTGGTTAATGAATAAAGTCGGCCTAATGAATAATACGTTTGGCCTATTGCAGAACATATTATAGCCTGGCTGGAAGAGACATATATATAGAGAGAGTAGGCAAAGTCAAAAAGATGCCATGTAGCTGCTGAAAGAGGAAGACGTCACCAGAACCTTTCTAGTAAGTCACAGCCTCGTGGCAATACACAGATTAATAGAAATGAGCTAATTTAAGATATAAGAGCTATGTAGGCATACATCTAAACTGTTGGTCAAAAAGTGTTGTAATTAAAATAGTTTCTGTGTGATTATTCGGGTCTGGGTGGCAGGGAAACTAATGAACAGTTTACAATCTCTTTTGGTCAGAATCCTGAAGATGATGGACTAAATGATGAGGTTGTTTTGATGTTTAAGCTACAGGTGATAGTATGTTTTCAACACCAGTTTGTTTTTGTTATATCTAGAATTTTCCAATATAGTGAGTTTAAAAGAGGGTAGATGTGAAGGGCTTTGAAAAACCCTTACCTCTATACAGATGTTCTTTCATGAGATATGGAGTTTCTAAGCCATGTTATACAAATGGATTAGCTTAACTCATATTCTTATGTTATTTTACATGGAAAGTTTAGATATCAAAAAAAGAAAAATAATGTAACTATGTAATTTTGGTAATTATTACTTAAAATTATATGCTCAAGATTTTTATTAGCATTTTGCAATGAAGTATAGGCTTCCTTGTTTATGCTCTTATCTAATGAATATATAAGAAGGAAGGCAACTTTTTCAAAACTACAAAAAATCTCAACAAATGATATTTTAGGAGGCAAAAATTCCATATTGCAAGCATTTGTGATAAGCTAAATTCACTTTTGCTTTTGTTATCCCATTTGTAATGCAATTGTTAACAATATTCAAAGGTGATTTAAATATTCAAGCTGATTTTTTTATCTTCAAATAACAAATTCTTGTTTAAAGAGCTCTTTACCACCATTGAAATGTTTTAGGTTCCCACACGTATTGGAGTTACAAAATGTGTCTGCTTAATGTGCAATATGTTCATTGCAGCCTTGGGGAAATCAGGAAACAACAGATCTCTGAACTAAGCTTAACTTTACATCATTCTGAACAAGTTATTTTACCTACTGTAACTCAGCTTTATGTGGTGAAAAATATTACTTATTGACTTGCAGAAGTTATTTCTGAGTCCTAATTTAAAGTATATATTTTAAAAAATCTTGTAACACTGAATGAATAATGAATCATAAGTACTCTATTCATTTTATTCATATGTGCCAGTGTGGTGTATTTGTGTAAGGTATGTGCACACTTGTGTGCAGATGCATTTGCAGAAGCCAAAGGAAGACATCATGTGGGGTTTCACTCTCACTATATTCTCTTCAGACCAAGTCTTTCTTTAAATCTGGATTTGGTCTAATGTCACAGAGCTGGGGTTACAGGCATACATGCCAGCATATACACTTTTTGATATAGGTGCTAATATCAAAACTAGAGTCCTCATTCCTATAGAATAATGTTCCTACCTACTGAGCCATGTCCCCCCACACCAAACAATAATTATTATTGAGATTTTTTATGAAAGAATGGAGAGTCAAACAAAAGGAATTCACTCATCTGTACAAAGACAGCATGATGAGGTGCATATTTTCAAAATTCAACACTACTTTTTAAGCTTCACATGAACATATTCCATAATGTCACTCCAATTTATCACATCTTGGTGAATTGTAGCACTTTTGACAGAAAACAATAGTACAATTAGAACTTGATTCAAAGACTTCTTTGTAGTCTGAAACCCCTCCCAATTTATAAAGTTACACAAAATGATAAGCTGTGAAAAAAATCTACCCAACACATTTTTACTTGTGCTTTGGTTTAATTTCTATGCCAGTTCTTAGTGTTGGAAAACATCTTAGTGCAAATTGCAAGAGTTTTAGACAGAGATATTGAATAATACTAAATTGATAGACACACATTACACAGTTTAACAAAAAATAAATTTCCTTTAGCTTTTGAAGGTTCTCAACCTTTCTAATGCTGTGACCCTTAAGATATATACAATTCCTCATTTTGTGGTGATACCCAAACATAAAATTAATTTTGTTGCTGTTTCCTAACTGAAATTTTGCTTCTCTTATGAATCATAATGTAAATATCTGTGAATTCTGATGGTCTTAGGTGACCCCTGTGAAAAAGTCCTTTGACCCCACCACAAGGGATCATGACCCACAGGTTGAGAGCCACTGGTTTAAACCTAATATTCACTCTTTGTACTTCAAATTTTCCATAGCAATGTTTTGTTATGCATTTTAATCATAAACTAGTATTTTGGATTTGACCATTTTAGAGAGTATACTAGACTTCTAAAAATATTGGTAGCTCAACATAATACCTTTTGTTTCAATGAAACAAGCTTCCAAGACCTCATTTTCCTTGGAAGTCAGTATCTTGTGCATGCATCACGCTCAGCATCAATGCTCCAGAGGCTAGTTAGCAATGCCAAATCTATGGTCAACACAAAATGCATAATTTCTTTAATCTTTATTTTACAGATGACACATTATTTGCAATCCTTTAAACAGAACAGAAATATCTTTTATAGTCATTTCCAAATTTAGCAGAAAAACAAGCATAAAATTTTTATTCATTGGTTTTCCTCACAAGCAGCTCTCCACTGTAACACATACCCTAAGAGACTTACCATGTTAGGGAGGAGCATGTTGGTATTAAACAACTCACTACATCCAGGAAAAGCTTATTCAAACTAGTCAATTCTGAATGAAAAAAAAACTCCAATTGAGCCAAAAACTGGGTTTCACCACTAATTCCAGTTTTATGCTCTTTAATGCTGGCTTTGTGAGAAGCACTCTGTTCAGCACTGAGGGATAAATTATAAATGAAATGAATAGTGACCTTGCAAAACAAGCAAGTTCCCTGTTGGTAAGAAAATCCTCCAAATATATGCTTACCTGGTCATAGGGAATCATGACACTTAATTCCTCATAAAACTTATACCAGCAATTTATGGGCTGGGACCTACTTTTTAATCAACTCCTATCTTCTGATGTCATTCTTAATGTGCCTGGAAACACACAAAGCTCAATTGTACCCTGACTTTTTCCATAAACATTGCAAAAGTAAGGATAAAATTAAGCTTCTAAGCAGCCATACTGAAATGCTGGCTTGATCTCCATATCATCTAACAAGTCATGTTTTTAAAAACATGTTTCCAAATTCTGGGACCCAAATTTGGGCAGAGAATTTCAGTACCACATAACATTTCACATCCGTCCTTACTACATTTCATCTTGGTCAGTACAAACTGGCATAACTTTCTGGTGTTATGAGCCAATTTGGCAAACTGCTTTGAGTTTTTGTATTCAGGTTATTGCAAAATTTAATTTGTACTTTTCAATATTACTTCTCATGCCAGTAATTAGCAGTTATACTTGCTGTTTGTCTTCTTTGCACCCACTGCTATATATTTGGGGAAAAGGAGAAGAATAAAAGTATATGGTTACATGTTAGTACTTAAGATTGGGAGAGGAAGGGGGTAGGAGAGAGGGAAAGAGAGAAGGCAGGAGTAAAGGAGAAAGGGGGGAGAATAGGAGGGAGGGGAGGAGAGGGGTAAAGGAAGGAAACAAGGAAGGACTACTTCATTTGAAATACTGTAATGTTATTGGGTACTGATCAAGAAAGTGAAATTCATCACTCAGTAGATACCTCTGGAACCTTTGGTTGCTTGATAAAATGTCCAGTTAATGCAGGAATTGAGATTAGAGATGGAGCTAAAAGAATAGAATAGGATGTATGGGTAGGGCAGATGGTTGTCAACAGGAAGAGCCCAAAGAGAAACCACTAACACCTTGAATTGTTAATTTAAATAAGAATGCTAATTGCTACCTTTCTCATTCTAAGAGGTTACGGTAAAAATCCATGACAATAACATAAAATGCTTTCTTTGTAATATGAATGTGGTACAAGACAATGCATATTTGCCTAGGGAGCTGGCATCAAAATAGTTTGCAGCTTTCTGTCTTTGAAGGTTCTAGATTCTTAGCTTCGAACTTGAATTCATAATGTATCATTTTAAAAAACATGTTGAAACAAGGAGGATCAGAAGTTCAAAATCATCCTTTTTTGGACAGCAATATTGAGGCCAGCCTAGGCTACATGAACCTCAGTCTCTAGCATGAAATAAAAAGAGTACTGTTAGAAGCCCCATTGGGTATTTCATTACTAGAAAAATATTAGATGAGGTTAAATTCATTCAATAAGATTTGCTACAAAGAAGGAACACAGATTTTTAAACATGACACCTTCTGGTTTTGTCTGAGAAATGGAAAAACAATATGTGACTGAGACCTCCCCACTCCACTCAAACGGCTTTTAGGTTTTCTTCTCCATTTAGTGAGTGCATTAGAGAACCAGAGTTGTTGGTTGGTTTTCTCTTAAACTGGGGATCCCATTAAAAGGCAGCTGCACACAAAGAAAAACTGACATGATCAGAGACTGCCCCCTGCCTTCCTACATAGTGATAGAGTTCTGCTGCTGTTTGTCATTTAAAAAAGAGTCATAACTAAAATTTAAGACTTCAGGTGTATGTATATAAGCTGTCTATATATGACAAATGTTATCACTTAGTGACTCTGAATGAGAAAACATAAACATTTTCTGTGTTAAATATTACAAAAAATTATCTTTAGACATTACATGTTCCAATAAAGGATGCTGGATTTGTTTTTTTTTGGGGGGTTAACCAAAAAATAATAATAATAATGCTATTTAATACAATTACAGATAAAAAACTTTAGCTATTAAAATTTGCATTAAGGAATAAAATGTCTGTGTATAAAGTGATTAGCAGAATGTCTTGCATCTATATTCTCTGGGAAACAAGGAAATTACAAAATCTGCCCAGGTAAATTTTGTTTGACTTCTTCAGTTCTGAGGAAGGAATTATTTGCCTTGGAGTATCGTGCTATATAATTGGGGTCCTAAGTTTAAAATCTGTCTCACAATCTTTGGGAATATAAGGCTCTCTGGTTAAGAAGCAAAATAATAATGACTAATAATTTATCCATGGCTGGAATTTATAATAAAGTCCTCAAAATCTCATATGATGAAGAACTTTTCCTTACTTAATATTAAATTTCTTTGCATTCTTCCTGAATTTCTAAATCTAGCATTTTGGAAAGAAGTGCATAGCAAACAGAAGAAATCCCCTGGGAAGAAACTCAGTGGTGAGTATTGGGGTTTCTTCCTGTTCCCTGGATCAGTTATTTGCATCAAAATGGAGGAATTTACTCTAAATGACTCTCCCCACAAAAAAACCACAACTTCCCTTCCCTAGACTTGAAGAAGTATCAGAAACCCAATAAAAACTCAGACTAATCCCACTGCACTGCCCGCCTCAGATTTTTCACTGCCTGAAAAATCCTCTACAACTGAGACCCCTGAAAGAGCGCCTATATAGAATTTACTTCTCCAAATTTTACATGAGTCTTAAATGTCTCTCCGCAATGTATTTATTCTCCCTAGCCAGTGTTTCCCAAATCGCCAAAGCTCATCAGATCAGCAACTCTCCGCCAGGCAGTTGCTTAGAGAAGTAAGGCTGGATGGATGTGCCACAGTCGCCAAGATAGTGGAAATGCTGTTGTGGCCGAAATCAGCGGTAATGCGGCTGCATCCTGCTCAGGCTCAGCATCACTGGCTCTGGGACCATGGCGACAGCGCCTCTCAAAGGCAAGCTTGTCTGCGGGTGTCGGGCTACTCAAACTCCTAAGCCTGAGAGCGCTTTCAGCGCTCTGCCCTGCTAGAGAACTTTCTGTTCATCCCATCACGGAGTGAGCTCCACTAATATCTTGTCAATACTTCCCCCTCCCAATGGAGACAGTAGCCTAAAGAGCGAAATAAGGAATAAAAATAGTATCTGTCATCCTTGTTGCTCTCATCCCAACAATTGCATTTGCTGTGGTCAATTTCCCCTCGCCGGTTTCCTCGGGAACTGGCAAAAGAGACCACCTGGTTTAGGTTGACAGTATCTTTCTCCCAGGCCTCAGTGAGCTATGTTTCCATAGTATGTATTTCATAATGATTCAGAGTTACCACTTCGAAATAATACAAATGTCTCTTGCCTCCAACACAATCAACAGAAGTCGCGCTAGAGAAAAAAGTATGAACGCTTTCCACAGTCGCGAGCGTAAAAAAAAAGAAACGTGGAGAGTTTTAAAATATGAGTGCTTGATTGTTTAAAAAGAAGACATACGCTTTTCTCTTTTGTATTTATAAAATACTTTTCACTAACAAAGCAATCCTACAGATGCAAGTGTGGTGCAGTCTGCGGACTTGGCAGCGCTGTAGCTGCCACCTGTGTCTCAAGCATCAAACAGGAGCATTCAACAGATGCTTCAAGCAAACTGCAAGGATTTTTTTCCTTGTGTTGGGAAAAAACGGGTGGTGGACAAATTGAATTTCAAGGCCTTTCAAAGTGTTCGGATTTATTAAAGATAGAATCTCCATCCTCAGACTCCCTTCTTGCAATACAGTTAGAGCTCCTCTCACAAATCTAGAGCCAGGACGAGCAATATTTGGCACTAGGGCACCCAGAATGAAGAGGAAACCTAACCCTTCTCATCTCTTCCAACTCTTCCTCCATTGCCAGCTTCTGTAGCTACTGGGGTCAACAGTCCCATAGCTGCAGACTGATGCCCTCCTGTCAGCATTTTTCTGGGTTTGATCCTTCAAATCACTACTCAGACCTTTTGCATTCTCTTCTACTCAATTACTGCTTTGTCCTTGGGTCCCAAATCAGCTTCTTCTAAGCATTGAGGAAAGAGTCCCTACTTCAAGCAGCTGCCCACACTGCAGAGACACATACTCCACCCCACCCCACACACATATACAACTACTCTCTTCTGTTCTATCCTCTTTCTCTGCCGGAGCATTTCTACTCCTAGGCTTGATTTTGATGTCCCTGGGGCATCCTGGCGAGGTGGATCAACCTCTGCGTTGCAGTCTGGACACAGCAGGCACCTGCCCCACCAGCGGCAATTTAGAGTTAATGGGGAAGAGTTTTGGTTACTGGGTTTCAGCTGAGTGGATAAGCAGTTATCAAAAGCGAGGTTTCTTTTTTTTTTCTTTTCTTCTTCCCTGACCTTACTTTTGTATTTATGCCTTGATAGCCTTTGCAGAGGTAGGGTAACTTACCATGAACTCTAAACTCTGTTGGAGATACTTTCAGTTCCCCGAGAGAGCTGAAAGAGCTACCTTCATGGTTTATTTCAAAGCCCTCAGCAGGGTGTGTGCTGTGGCATAAAGAAGGAATTAAAATTTGCTTTCTGAGGTTTTCAAAGCCGAGGATTTTTCCTTTCTCCCTTTGAATTTAAGAGTAGGAGCAAGGGTAAGGAAGCCAGCCACCAAACAGGGTTGAGGCCTTTAAGGCTTGATCCTGTCAATGTGTCTGTTGTTCCTGAGGGAGGGAGGAGTGCCTGAGAGTTGGAATGGAGACCCTCAGAAGTGTCAAGAATCACTGAGATTTATAGAACTTTGAAAGTGTGTTACAGAAACTAAAGCTGTCTGTCTATATTTCTATCTCCCTTTGTGTCTCTGTCTCTCTAACTCTTATCTCTCTGCCTCTTTCTGTATGTTTCTTTTTCTGTCTCCCTGTCTGCTTGTTTCCGTGTGTCTCTGTCTCATTGTGTATTCTGTCATTCTGTCTGTATCTTTCTGTGTCTCTCTGTCTTCCTATCAGTGTCTCCCTGTTTTTCTGTCTGTGTCTGCCTCTGTGTCTGTATCTCTCTCACTCTCTCTCACTCTCTGTGTCTGTCTGTCTCTCTGCAGTATGTACCTAAAGTTTAAGGGTCGAATTTTGAGACTCTCCCCATCCCCTATTTGATGCCAAGGACAACCTCAGTTTCCCTGGGTCCCTGTGCCTTATGAATCAAGTTAATCACTTCCCCACCCACGCCACAGGGTCTCACGGTTTCCTGCCAGCAGATTCCAGATGTACTAAGATTCTGGTCCAAACAGGCCCGGAGCTGTGTAACCCTGAGCACTGATTGGCTATTCTTGGCTCCTCGTTGGCTCCTCCCCTCATTCCTGGTTTTGCCTAAGAGCCCGGTGCAGCCTCACCGGCTCTGGGTAGGCTCTCTGGTGCTCACTGAGGAAGCTTCCTCGGGTGCACCGATCTTCATGATTGAGCCCTTGGAGCAGCAAGATTGTTTATCTTGGTTGCTCCTTTGGCCTGTCTATCCCTTACCTTATTGCATATAAACTTTCCTTCGTTCTGAACATCGTTTGTCGTCGGCGTCGTGGAGATCGTCGTGGTGCTCCGGTGGTGGTCTTCGTCCGCTTAGAATAGTGTAGTTAGTTAGGGGCCTTCAAAGAAGAAAGAAGAAGCGATTGGCGCGGAGATGCTGGAGGTGTCAGTTACTATGCTAGAGTAGGATAGTGAAACAATACCAGCCAAACCTTTCCGGGGGGCACAGGTTGCCCACAGGAGGTCGACTTGCCGGCGCTGTCCTTCACGCCGAGCTCCCTCCATCCTTCTTTCAGTCTGCTGAGACGCGAGGTTGCGGCGCGCAGCGAGGAGCAACGCACCGACTGCCTCGGGCTCCGCTGGGCGATTGCAGCCGAGTCCGTTTCGCGTCTAGCTGCCGCCGCGGCGACCTGCCTGGTCTTCCTCCTGGACGCTAGCGGTAAGTTGGAGCCCCCGGGCGGCATTACTAGCTGAGACCCTAATGGTTTAGGCGGAGGATGAGATAAGGGAGCTTAGACAGGTCCCAGATGGTTGCAGCCTGCAGGACCGCACTGGTTCGGGAGGATGGTGGGAGCGACTCCAAGCGCTCAGATCTCGGGGAGGCTGGGGGTCTCTAGAAGAGCCAAGGACGTAGGTTTCACTAAAAAAAGCAGCGGGAGTCTTGAGGAGGTTGGAGGGCCTGAGATGTAAGCGCTAGAGGGAAGCAAGGATCTAGGGACCCTCGCGCTCAGGAAAAGCTGTGAGAGTAAGACTGGGGTGGGGTCTCTAGAAGTAAAGGGAGGGGGAAGAGGGCAGGGAGGGATGGAAAGGAGGAGGAGTAAAATTGAACGCGGGTGTTCTCTGGTCCAGGGGTTGGGCTGAGGAAGGTGCAATCGAGTAGGGGGGACACAAACGGTTCACCATATTAAGAAATCGGACTCGGGCTAAGTGGAATGGGGGCTCAGAGCTTGAATTAATGGGAGCGGGGCTGGACTGAGGGGCAAATGATCTCTATTATGTTCTTGTTGAAACCGACCCTCGTTTTTGGCGGGTCTCAGTGAACACACGTTAACTCTGGGAGATAACACTGTGGATCTATGTCTTGGTCTAACATCTGCTGGCTGAATTTGAACAGTGTTGCTGATGATCACGTAAGTTTAAGAGGATGGTATAAGGGTATCAAGCGAGCCTTTTTATTAGCTTACCTAAGTCATTTGGCGACAGTTTTATATTTTGAAAAGGATTGTGGAATAGTCTCCAATTCTGCCTCTTATCCTGGTCTCTTTGCTCAGCTTAACCTGACAAGCAGTGTTACCAGCATACTACGGAACTGCTAAATATGAACAGGTTGCTGGCTCCTGGCGCGACATAAAGTTCATCATTACAAAACATGTCTATGTGTCTGTTACTTTTCTGCGTCGAGCCCTTTGTGCCTTGCTTCCTATTAGATGCTAGTAGGTGACTAAGGTGACAAACACTTCACACTATGTTCGAGACCCCTTATTTTAAGTGACAGAGCCCCTCCAAGAAACACAAAAGGCGTTATCAGCAGTTAGAGGCTATTTAATTCAGTTCAGAATCACTGCAAGTACCTGGCAGGTTCTTCATTAACATTTACCAGTTTGCCCCATTCAAAAAAGCTTTAACTGATTCCCTTAACATATATGCTCCTTTCCATTTACCTCTTAAATAGGATAAGCATGGAAAATGTCCCTTAGGGGAACATGGGATTTAACTAAAATGCTTTTGGGGGGGGGAGAAAATGTTGCGCAGTTAGTAATCTCTGCACTCCCAGCTTGTTGCAGACAATCGTGACCTCATATAAACAGTGGCGAAAAAAGATGTGGTATCAAAACTGACTTTAAATTTTTCAATAAGAAGTTTATATATATGATATACATGCATGCATACATACATACATGTGTATGTATATAAAATCACACTGATAAACGAAGCATTCATGCAGCATACATAAACCATCACCTGGAGTTGACTACATAATGACAATGAGAATGGAAAATTAACATGCATTGCAGAAAAATTATTTCTTCATTTCTTTTGCATCATCTCTCTCCCTCTGTTTCTCTCTCTCTTTCTCTCTCTCTCATACACACACACACACACACACACACACACACATGCAATATTGCCCTTTAAGAGCAGTATACTTTTTGGCACCTTTATTTTGGGAAATGATCTACAACTCCCTACCCCACCCTACAGGTAGGGACTTTTTTGCCCTCTATACATTTAGGATGTAGACCATAGCGTATTTAATTGTGTTTTTCATTCACTAAATTTGTTCTTTTGGTCTTCTTGGAAAGTGAAAAAATATGTGCTCTGGGCACATCATTTCTCTCCTAATAGCACCTATCATCTGCTACAGCGAGCCCAACACAAGCTCCATATGTCGGAAGGTGAATAAGGCTGTGATTGCAGTGGCCAGGTAGGATTGGGGTGTTTGCAAGAACACTGATAGGGGTTTTCTAACAGCACAACAGATGGAAATCTGTTAACCCTTCATGTGTTGTCTTTCTTTTTTCTGTCATGTAAAATTGTCATTGATGCAGTGATGACTTTTTCAGGTAATAACGTAATAGGCTTTGACGCAGTATGCATTCACAGGAAAAAGATCACGAGAACTGATTTCTTGAGAACCTCCTGGATGCCAGGAAGGGATTCAAGAGTATTGCATTTATGCGTTACTTTATAATATCTTCAGAGCATCATTATGAATAGGAAAATTGTATGTCAAATATTATTGATACCAACCAATAATTTGGTTGGTATCTCCTCCCCAATTTCCAAACATTTTCTCATAGATTAAGGTAAGGAAGCACAAAGTACTTCTTTGTGCTCACACGGTTACCTGAGAAGAACATATCTATTTCTCCAGCAGCAGAAATAAAAACTGAAGGTCCTGGGCTGCAACTGAGCACTTGCCTAGAATGTAAAAAAAAAAAACATTATGCTTGATCTCCAGCATTGCAAAAAACAATGTCCTAATATTAAGCTGGAAACCTGTGACAACGTGCCACTAATCTACTAAGAATTTAGGAAATATGAGCACTGACACTACAGAAGACAGTAGATTTCCCCTCTGAAAAATAAACTCTTGAAATTCTGTTAGGTTTGCAGTGTTCTCAATATTGTGTGGAATTTAACTGTTTAGGGATATTTCTTAATTTGGATGATTTGATAAATACCCAAACCTCAATAATAGTCTGAAAACTAAATGAATCCTCACCATCTTCCTGTTTCATTTTAGTTTCACCAGATAAAAGCCATATATGTTTCCAAATAAAGGAAGTACGAAACCAACAGAATTTAGGGTAGAGATTATCAGCCACCAACATGAAGTGTCTTCAGCTGCCTGAGACTGAAGTTTGCAGTTTGCAGAGCCCTGCTGCAAAACAATAATTAAGTTCCAGGATATAATGGCTCCTTAGTCTCCAGACTATTTGGTTAGTATCATTAACATGTGTCTCGCCACTTGAAGGATGTGGAATCCTTCAAGAAACAAGGATACACAACACTTGTGTTGAGAATATTTTAGTAGAGCATCTTTGAAAGCATAATGTCAAATGAAATAAATGTTTACTTAGTTAATTAACTTGGTAGCCATAAGCCAACTGTGAAAATTTGACTACATATTGGGGTCCTTAAAATATTATTGTAATATAATAACACATAGTAATATAATATATAGTGGCATAATAAATTAATGTTACTTGTTTGTTGTGAAACATTATAATATACTTTTTTTAAACTATTTTGCAAAACTGTATTTTATATTATCATTTGTCATCATTATAAAACACCTATGTCATTTTTTTCTGTGTATTGTACTGTTGAATCTCAGAAGAAAATCACCAACTATCAGCCTAATGAATGTTCAATCTCTCTGTCACTGCCTTCGAAAAACATTTTAAGATTTCTCTACATACAGAGAACATAGCTGCAGAAAAGCATAGTAATCTCCATTTCACACACGCAGCATTACAACCAACCGAGGATTTAAGGTGCACCATCACTTGACCGGCCACTAGCAGGAATTTTAATGTGCAATTAGAATAGTATGAGCAGGATTTTAAACAAGATGTACAAGAGCTGGAATGCTGAGCTTGAGTCCCACTACCCAGCACCCACCTCTGCTTTATCTTTCTGCTGATTTCTCTTTCCACGTATGTTTAAGTCTGTGCCATCTACACTATTCTAAAGATACTTTCAAGTTACAGCACTTGTATACATCTAGCTGCTGTTTTGTATTATAATTAAGATAACCCTGATTCATAGATGATTGGTTGCCTGGTCTAATTAGAAAAGAACTAGAAAAACCTTTTGACCCACAAACTATCTTCATGGCCCTTTTTATCACTTGAAATAATACATTCAGGAATATTTTTCTTTTCTTTTAGTAGTATTTTCATTTAACTCCAAATGTCCACTTAAAGGGCTAACAATGTCATTGCATATTAATGATGCATAACTCTACTGTAGCTATCAGAAATCTTTGGGAACTGCACTCTCACACAACACCCATATTGTTAATATGCTAAATGTGATACAAAAGTGTATCCTTATGAGTTCATAAATATATATATCTCCTAACATCAAGTTTCTTTTGGAACATGCAGAAAAACTGAAAATGTTTAGGTGGTCAGCCATTTCATCTGCCCCAAGTTTCTAAACATTCTCCTTACTCAGGATGGTAAGTATAAAATATTTTCTGTGGAACAAGAAAGAGAGTACATTTCTCATCAAAGTAGTGAACAAATGCATAAAAGAAAAAGAGTTGAAGTCTCTTTGGAAGCAACCAAAATTATTGCGGTAGGTAGTTAGGCAGGCCTTAGAGGAAAAAATGTGAGTAGTGTGTTTGGCCTACTACAGAAGATGAGTCACTTGGACTGGCAGTGCAGCAGGGAGCATGAGTGTTCCAAGCTGTATTATTCAGTAATGACAGGCTTTGGAGTGCAAGGAGTGTAAAAACTGAAAACAACGAAATACTATAAAGCTATGTCAGCTAATGTCCAGAAAAAAATATTAGTGGATTACATAGCTACAGTGGCCGTGTTGCTTTATTTTCACAAAAACATATTTCTTCTTTGATGTTATTAGTAAATGCCTTTAACTAAATGTCTTGTGTTCGCATCTTTTTTTAAAGTTCATTTTAAACTCACATATCTCCTATTTTAGATCAGGAATCAAGATTCATTCAATGTTTTTATGTACAGCTCCCTACAATCAAATCAAGAAGACTTGATCAAGTTAGCAAGTAGTTATTCTTCTTAAGTTATAATAAAGGACGATGATAATAGTAGACATGATTCATTGAAAATTGCTGCATAATACATAATACACATGTGTAAGAGGTTTACATATGCTTTCTCATTTAAGCCTCACAACTGTCCCATGAGAAGGTAATAGTATTACCCAAGTTTGTACATTGGCAAACTGAAGTATGTAAGCTGGTGAAATAATCTACTCAACTGTAGTGAACAACCTGAAGCCTGAAAGCAGGTACTTTTGAATATAGTAGCCACGTTATTACACAGTAAACTCTTCTTGTTTGTGTTACACATTGTTTTGTACTATTATCACTAGGCTTTGAACAGGTGGATATAAATCTGAAGATATTATTGACAGTCTCTCTTAAAACCTGCCAAGGCAATAAAATGGGCATGTAACATTTCATGTAGATTTAGCTATCAGTTTTTTTTTAAACAGATCAAATAATTTAGAAACATTGGTGCTGGAGGACTGAGAATTAAACAGCTGAGGGAAATATGGCTGTGAATAATGAGGTCTTAATATCAGCATTCAGGAGCAAGGTGAATTTAAGTTCGAAGTCTACTTAGGCTATATGCAAGACCATTATTCAAAAATAATAAGTCCTTTTCTCAAAAATGGGAAAAAAGAAAGCAGATTTCATGGGAGTTACAGAATTGTAACAAAAAATAAAATGAGATCAGGAAAATAGCATATAAAAAATAAGTGCATGGTGCAGGGGCTCCTACACCTATGTATACTCTACTGAACCTATGTATATTACACCTATGTTTACACCTATTTATATGGTTTCTATTTAGTGTCACTGCAACATAAGTCAATCATATTTGGTCATTTTTTGAAAGTTGAGTACTTGAGATTCAAATAGGAAAACTGAAATTCTGGAAGTGCATAAACAGAATAATAGAAGGTTATTGGATTTATTAGAGAAACATTAGAAAATATTGACATAGTGGTATGAATCTTATCCTACCAAATATTCCTCAGGTCTATGTGGTATTCCAGATTTGTCATATTCTAACACATGCATCAATTTTTTCCAACTGGCAATTATATATAATGAAGGTTTTGTCTAAAATATGGAATCATTTTGCAAATTTACATTGATTATGTTGCCGATTGTAAGAAATCAATGCTTTGTAATCTAAGAAATCAAGCATCAGGCACTATTATTTCCCTGAACATAATTTTAGACAAGTAAAGATTTACAAGTCTTAGATTAACTAAAGTTTAGTTCTAAAATACAGTTTTATTTTCTATTTCACAGAGAAATACAAACATGCCATTTGTGTGTGTGCATGTGTGTTTGACCATTTGGCTGACTATTTCTAGGTGTTAAGCATGTGCTTAATGTGTAGGGCCAGTTACACATTTAGCTCTATTACATAACTTTGTTATTATTTGACCTTCAACTAGTTATCTCAATGATCCACATTCTTTTTGTGATGAGAGTTGATGGGAAGTTCTAATTGTTTCTCTTTTCTAGTTATAGGATATCCGAAGTTGCTATTCTTAAATTACTTACAGTGATAAGATCATGAATGTGTGTAGGTTATTGAATTTTAAACATTTAAAGTTAGCTTTATGATTTATAGCTTTTTCATATATTATTCTAATTTTTGATTAGCCATTGATTCCTGGAAGATTATAATGCCATACCCTACACTTTCATAAATGAACTAAAAGAACTTCAGGGGAAATTTTATGCTTTTATGCTCATGTGAATTAAAACCACAGGATCTAGTCTAACAATATTTTTAGACCTATAGTTTAAGGAAGCAATAATGAATAGGTTTATTGATAGAATTATTTTTTATCCTTTCATTGCATATCTACTTTAAAAGAAATGACAATATAAAATATACTTATGCAGTAAAATTATTATTCATTGATAGCACGATTCTTGTTCTTCCAGATCTTAAGTAGCCAATGTAGTAGATTCATTAGGTAGGACGATTATTTTCTTTCTTTCATTGGATAACAGTCTATCTCAATTTTTAAAATACATCTATTACTGAACAGCAATTTTCTAAATTTTATTTAATTAAATCTATAAAATATGATGTTCATATTCATCAAATATATATTCCAAATTAGTCAACTATAAGATAAATAATCTATAAGAATAATGTAATTTCATCAAGTATTATTTTAAGGGCTTGGTGTATCGCCAATGCTATTTTAGATGATTGATAGATGCTAACATGTGTATTATATAATACTTCCCAAAAGAAATTAGTATTCAGAAAAGGCATTTCTCTTCCTTCTATTCCCCTCTCAGAATAAATGAGAGGAAAATGTAACTGACCCATTTTTCTCAGATGTACCACTTCTTTTTTTCATTGCCACTGTGATTGTAGAGTCTTGTTAGTTCTTTGGCTGTTACTGCAAGAAAAAATATCTCCACTCCAATTTTGAGCTGAACACATACTCTGCTTTGATCACAATGCACAAATAATGCAGAGTATTTACAGGGTCAATGGCAACAAAATGACAAACTAATTGTGAAATACCAAGAATAAATACAGTGGGCACCAGGTAAGTTGTAGAGTCCTGAGCTTCTGGTAAGGTAGGACTTAGGGAATGGCAGCAGACTAATTCTCAGGCTTAGTTCAGGGGGAAATGTACAGTTTTGCTACAAAGAGTGGAGAAGAAAGCTATTTTGCTGACTATAAAGCTAATAAGCCAATGCCAGGCATGGTGGTGTGTGCCTGTAGTCACAAATTTGAAACAGGAGAGTAGTGTGTTGGAAGCCAGCCTGTGTTACAAACCAAGTTGTTATGAAGTACATAGCAAGAACCTATCTCACTTAAAACCCAAATAAAATAAAAAATAATGCTTAAATGCAGTGTTTTATAATTTTATATACACAATATAGAAAAAGTCACTGATCACAGTAAAAGATTATCTAATTTCATACATAAAATTAACAAACTTTCTATTTCAATTTTACTAGGCACTTAGCCTACTGTGTTTTATTTTATTTTTGTTTATTGCCTTTAACTTAATATTTTAAAATTCAGGGTGACTATCTGCTAGGCATGATATCAAAGATTTTATAAGCATTGTCTTGGAGTTTAAGCTGAGTACTAACTATCTTTTTCATCAGGTCATATATACACAGAGATTGTACTTCATTCATGCTTACATGCATAGGTCATTATATATTATGACTTAATTGAATGTTTTGACTGAAAATTAATGTATGAAAATACAGGCACTGTGGAAAAGGTTTTAAGCTGCAAAATCAAGAGTTAAGTGACTTGAGTGATAGGCTTTAATGAGCCTCTGTATCCTCCTCTCCTTGTCAAAGAGGAATTCCTAAGCAAATCAGTAGAAAGCATTTAGCTAGCACGCATGAAGGTCTTTGGCTCTGTCTTTACACTGGGAGAAAAAAAAACAGTTAAACTGAGTGCTTACTAGTATCTTTTCAAATACTATAATCTTAAGAAAAATTCAAAGATTTTCCAGTTCTGAAAACTGATTTCAAATCATAATGGGGAGATCATAGATTTTTCTATCTCAGTAAACAGCAGCTATGATTCTTCAACCACACAGGAAATTGTTACACAAACAAAAGGCCGTCCTCAACTCTGGTCTTGAACTTGCAATTGTCCCATTCACTCCACTGTCCTACACTGGATCATTCATCTTTTATGAGTAACTAAGTGGAAATGTCTCTTGTTTTTCTTTTATTGCTTTAGGTGAATGTGAGAGATTCTTACCAGCAGGCACAAAACTAACATAATTATGGCTTGTGATCTAAATTAAATGGTAGTTCAGCTCCAAACCTTACAAAAGAGAGTTAATGATGTCAAAACCATAATGGTATACTTTATTGTTAACATAGTATATCACTTACCAACTTCCTTATGCTATATAAATGTTACTTAAGAAACAAATATTATTTTTCTATGGTAAATTTTATAACTAAATATCCATGAGTGGGTGTGGTGACCCTGGTCTGTAGGGCCAGAACTTGAAAAACAGAGGCAAGAGGATCAGAAGTTTCAGGGTCATCTTTGACTATATAGCATGTTTGGTTGCCTAAGTTACATGAGACTCTGTCAACAAACACACACACATAAACACAAATTCTAGTCATTTTTATTTGTATACATAACCTGATAATGCCTTAGGAAGAGAAATTGATGGTTTTAAAAACCTTTTTAAGTTTTGGAAATGTCTAAATAAACACACAGAAGTCAAAAAGGTAAAGTTAAATGAACCAGAATTCTTCACACAATGTTATTTCTAACAAGAGAAAAGTTCCAGGGATTCATATTGCCAACCTGTGAACATATATAATTGTGATCCATAGTAATAAAGAAAGTTGGAGTGATTTTATATTCCTTCATTTTATTAGATATTACATAACAGGTACATTTATGATATTCTTCCTAATATCTATTTATATTACATTTACATTATGTATACACACACCCAAATTTCTTTTTCGTAGACCTACCTTTCACTTTGTAGACTAAGCTGCCCTCAAATTCATGATTTTCACTATCACTCACTCCAGAATTTTGGGATTACATTTATGCACCACCTTACCCAATCTATTTTCAAATATTCTCTATTTCTTGCAATTTTTAAAATTATAGAATTAAATTTCACCCAAAGATCTATCCTTATGTTCTAGGCTGCACTTTCTCCCTCTATTATTTATTTTCTATCAAAAGCAACACAAAGCTGAAAGTGCTTAAAAAATAGTCATAGCATCCTTATTAGTGGTAGCTCTTTTATAGAGTAATAGGATTTACATCTGGTTATATAGTTTCAGTATGTGTTCTTATTTTATTTTCAACTTAACCACACATTAATTAGGGCCAATATTTTAGAATCACTTATGCAAATAAGACAGCTAATAGTAAATAAGTTGAAATGTTATATTTGTGATCACACACTTAATTGAACAACCAGATTGAAACAGTACCATGCTTCTGTCCCAACTTAATGTGCCAGATTTTGTTGACTCCCTATGGGAGCCTTTACCTATTGGGAAGAGTGGATGGAAGGTTGGTTGGGGGAGACGAGGAGGGGCAGGAGGAGAGGTGGAAAGGAAAAATATGGTTGAAATGTAAAAAAAATAAAATAAAAAAGAAACAATACCATACTATTTCATTAAAGATTACATAGGACTTCCAGTATTTCCCTGCCTTCTATGTTATGGATAGCTTCAGAGAAATTTTGGTGGTGCTAATAAATAAATGACACAATAAAGAAAATTTAGAAGTAGGCTGAAAGGATGGCTCAGCCACTAAAGGCAAGGCTCACAACCAAAAATGTAAGAAATTGTAGGGGCTTAGTGTGCTCTTGGCAGTACAGTGTTTGCCTAACCTGTGAGGCTCTAAGTTTCATCTCCGGTATCATTAAAACAAAAGTTATATAGAGTTTTGAGTGTGTATGTGTGTATATGTGTGTGTATGTGTGTGTATGTGTGTGTGTGTGAGAGAGAGAGAGAAAGAGAGAGAGAGAGGGAGAGACAGAGACAGACAGGATATAAATGATTAAAATAAATGATAAATATGTTTCTGTAGAAGAGTAGACATTTAAATGTGGTCAAAGGTTATATAAACAGGTGATTGATGAGCAATATGTCTTTGATGAAAACCTTAATAAAAACCAAATCACTTTCTGTAGAATGAACTGGGATACCAGCCATCTCACTGTGTTTTAGCCAAGTAAGGTTTCTTCAAAGTCAATCAAGCACAGTTTGATTGCTGCTTCTAATTTTCCAAAAATGCTTCAACTTATTATTTTCTCTTATACCTATTATCCCTAGCTTGTTCATATTTACTGTGAAATTCAGAGCCCATGTAGCAGAAGATGCTTTCAATATTTTACGATATCACTTTATATACTATTGTTGAATGATGTTATAATAATATACATAGCACTGACCCTTAGATTCAAACCTTCCTTTCTTTCCATAGAAAACTAGTAAAAAATTAAAATATATTACTATTTTACTCCAAAATCACTTTTCAGTAGAGAAGTCCCAATAGTAATTCACCAATATCTTGCTTAACATCAGTGTTGCTAACTTCCTGGCTAAGATGGAACTTCATGACTAGAAAATGTCTGGTTTATTAAACATATTAGATTTATATAGGACACATAGGTGGTTAGTGTGTAAAGGCTTCAAAGGACAAAGACAGTCATGGGCATGTGTTCAACTAACTAACTAGAGGCCACTATTACATTCCATACCACCTTTTCTGACCCCCATGTTAGAAGTTTTCTGATTTTGTATTTTGCGGGTGACATAGACACTAGAAACAAGAGAAGAAAAGGCCATTTATACTTAATTCATGGCTGTCATCATAGCTCCCTTTTGATTTCTAATTACCTTCCCATGAAAACCATAGTTAGATGTCTTTTTGCCATTTTATGAGAGACAGATAGAGTGACAGAGGCAGAGAGATGGAGACAGAGGAGAGGGAGAAAGAAGGAGAAAGGATACAAAAGAGAGAGGAGATAGAATGAGTGAGAAAGAGGAAGAGAGGTTTGTGGGGGACAGGTGTGATCATTCACTGAGGTCAGAGGACAACACTCTGCCTTTGATCCTCTCCTTCCACCCCTATGTGGACAGCAGGGATTGGCCTCAGGTTAGCTGGCCTATGCTACACGTTCTTTACCCACAAAGACTCCTTTCTGGCCACTACTGATTATGCTTAAAGATGCCTAAAGTAAGATTAAAAATGGTTCTTGACTAACTTTTGGTAACATGAATAGTTATTATTAGTGCAGAAGCCATAGAGAGAATTCTAGTCTTTTGACTCTGAATTCAAGTTCTTTTCCCACATAGTCCGTTGCCTGTGTGACAGAATAAGAGAAAGCTTTTAAAATTTTGACTGCATCATACTGTCCTTGAGAATTACATAATGCTTAATAAATTCAGAATGAACAAAAAATACATTTGCATTCTTGGCTTAAAAATTAGAAACTTTATTATTACTGACATGAGCACAGAAGATGTAATTATGTTTCTGTTATTCATCATATGCATACATATTTACAGCAGGAAGAAAAGAAGAGTAATTTTTGAGGCTGATATTAAACTTATATTAGTTGATTGGCCACATAGACTTATGTAAGCTTTGATTTTTTTTAATTTGAGCAACTGACATCTGAAACAGCTCAAGACTGGATGCTTACTCGATAAATTACATCCCTTAAAAAATGTACAAATGCAAGCATGAGTCACTAGCTACAGAAGTCCATCTTTAATCCATTATATAATTTTCATAAGGAAACAAACCAGTGTCCTTCAGTCACTTTTTTGTTTTTTTTATTTTCTTAGTATTATTATTTAAAATTTCCACCTCCTCC
>LOJH01017853.1:1324-17018 GCA_001685095.1 Ellobius talpinus
GGACTGCTGAACTTGCCTAAAGGTGAGATGGACTTTCAGGGTTCCTGATTCATATAATGGAGTACCTGGTTGAAAGAAGAGACTAAGTCCATTGAACAATGGAATAGAGATAGCAGTGTTGAAATCACCCAAGATAAACTTCTTGCAGAAGGAAATTATGCTAATATAGAAAGGTGATCCCTATACAATGACAACATCCTGGCTTTATGCTGTGTAAAAGCTTTGAATGCTTGGGACAGAATTGCAGAAGTATATAGATGAACACGATAAAGTAGTTCCACATGAGCTCAGAATTAAGTATAGTAAAGTATTCTTTATTTAGAGGTAGACTCACAGACAGACAGTCCTCTGCACTATCGAGGAACAGGAACCAAATCCAGCAGCTGAGAGAGATAGAGCATATGAGTGATTGCAGAAGATTTATATCTACATTTATAGTACAAGAGATTACACCCATATGGGCTGGTGTCTGAAAGGGTACTGGCTGAAATATTTATCACAGCAGAAGTAGGACAGATGATTGAGTCATTTACTAAAGTCATACAGTGCCCGAAACAAACCTTCACAGATTTCTTAGTAAGATTGACAACAACAGTAAATAGAACACCACCAAATTCAGAAGCTAGACTAATAATAATTCAATTTCTAGCTTTTGAAAATTTTAATTCTCGATGCAAAATGAAGGGCCTTTAAAGGCAAGATCAGAACCCTTGGAGGAATGGATTTGAGATATAATCAATGTTGAATCTCATGACCATAATGATGCTTGGATAGAAGTGATTTCCAGAAATTTGAAGAAAAATCGAAATCTCATGTGTTTCAATTATGGCAAGCAAGGTCACCTTAAAAGAACTTGTAAAGATGGCATTCCTAGAAACAATGCTTTATACGCATTTTCCTGAGTGCCCTTCCCTTCTGGATTAGGATGAGGTTGTATCAAAGGCAGAAATTGGCCTAATGAATGTAAATCAACAAAGGACATTTAGTGTTCAGTCATTTCCTCTCATTGTGGAAGAAACTCCTTTGCAGATTGACCAAAAAAAAAATCTAATTCCTATTGTAAGAAAACATACTGCTCTGGATGATAGAAGAGAGAATAAAAAATTCAGGAAAATCATAAAGCAAATATTTTCACAACCTTCTTTAAAAGAATAAAGACCAAAGTTAAAAATTAAAAATTAAGAAGTTAAAAGTTAATAAAGTTGTCATTGAAAGTCTAGTAGACACATGTGCAGATGTAACAAAACTGTACCAGAGCCTTGGCATCCATATTGGCCTCTTCAAGAGGCAAATGTTCATCTTTTAGGGATTGGAACTTTATCTAAGGTAAAACAGAGTGCAAGACAGGTTTAATGTATAAGGCCAGAGGGACAGAAAGGAAAATTAAAGCCATATATGTGGCTAACATAGCAATGAATTTGTGGGGATGTGATTTGTTACAGCAATGGAATATTCAGATTAACATTCCCACAATTTTAGAGACAAACAATAAATTAACATATATTTCTGGGAACAATATTGCAAGATACTATAAAGAACAGTCACTGACCATTTAGGTTGTATAAGAACAAGGCACAACAGCATCTAATATTTCAAAGGCACCAAGAGTCCTAACATTAAAATAATTGACACACAAACTTATATGGGTTAAGTAATAGAGATAAGCAATAGGTTAAGCAAAATTTAACAATAGAGAAACTTCAGGCTTTAGAACAGCTGGTACAGGAAAAAATCAATTCTCAGCATATTGAAAAATCAACCAGTCCTTGGAATTCTATATTTGTTGATAAAAATTATTCTGGAGAATGGAGAATGATAACAGATCTAAGAGCTATAAATACATTAACAAAATTAGACCCCAAAAGTTTCAATTTAGGAGAGAACAATTGCATACTTTAAATGACTTTCAAAGATTCCTTGGAAACATTTCCTATTTATGAGCCACTATTGGGATAGATGCTGATGAACTGAGTAATTTATTCAAAATCTTAGTGGATGACAAAAACTTAATAAATCCCAGGAAATTATAAGCTGAAGTTGAGAGAGAATTGGCTTTGTTTGAAAAGAAATTACATGATGCACATGTGGATCATGTGGATCTGAACCTAAACAGCATTCTGGTCATATTATACTCTAAGCATTCCTGTACAGGAATTTTAATGCAGAGGCAAAATATTATCTTAGAATGCATATTTTGCCACATAAATGAGGTAAACAATTAAAAATTTATTTGGAAACATTCTCGGAGATAATTCTAAAAGGAAAACCAAGTCTTGGTCAATAAACAGGAGTAGATCAAGCAGAAATTATAGTACCTTTTAATAATGATGAAATTTTCCAATTATGGGCAGAATGTGAACTCTGGCAAAGAGTTTGCAGTATTTTTTTGGAAAAAAATATTAGCAACCGAAAAGCAATTAGAAGAGATGATAACTCCTCAAGCGGCATGGCCATTTAATCTAAACTAACCTATAAAACTGACAAGTGCTTTCTATTTGATCAGATATAGCCTGCCAAAAGATAACCTCTCCAAAAATACTATTGGGGAAGGGTTTTGTTTTGTTTCTGTCTTTTCAAGTAAATGAAGGCATCTAGTTAAGGAATCTTAAGACCAGTTTGAAAATGAGACATATGAAGAAAAAGGACAAATAATCCAGAAAAAATGCCCCAAGAAAAAGAGTAAATCAGCCTATTCGCATATCACATCTCCAACAGGAGATATTTCATAAAAATTTTCAAATTTTTGTTTCTGGTGTTCTCTACACACATGAAATGCAAATGGTATTTTTGTAGTCCTAGTCTAAGAATTAAAGCTGTCTTTGGAATTGGAATGTGGCTTTTCCCTTCTCTATACTTAAGCATGCTTTTAAAGTAAAACCTAAAATCTCTGTCTCATGTCATAAGAGACACCTGATATGGGAGAGAATATGAACAAAAAACTTTAGGTACTATTACATTGCTACTAATCTCATAATTTTTTAGTTTTACTTTGAATCTTTGACAGCTTTTCTTAAAGTATAAATATCTCAAAATTTATAAGATTTATATATATATATATATATTAAATATTTTGTTATTATAATAATGATCATATAGAGTACAAACTAATTCTAGGAAAGGGCTTTATCTATATAACTATAAATGATTTGGGATTTTGACTCTCTCAGTTTTCTGCAATGAATCATTACCACACCTAACAGCAAATTTTGAAGTCTTCAAAAGGAAGATAGGACCCCACAATGACAATTTCTCCAGGACTAGAATAATACTGCAAAGATGTTTAAGCACCACTTAAAGATCAATTTTTGACTACAAACTGCTCAGACCAATTTCAAAGTGGATATCTTAGAGGATCCAGCTTCAAAGACTACTCTATCCAGGACTTGAGACAAGTCCTGTACTTTGTCATATATAGAGACTGCACAAGAAATGATACACCTACCTCTCCAAGGACTTGACAATGAATCAAAATTTTTCTTTTCAGCTTTCCCTAAAGATTTCATTGCCTTAAGATAGTAGGAAGTGAATTTAAGAACATGACCCCCTCATGCCCAAGAGGTGGGTAGGCTGTTTCAGTCATTCACTGGATTATGGATATTTGTCATTGCTTAGGGGATTGGTTACCCGTTATTGTTGGTAATGGTCAGAATAAAACCTAAACAAAGGAGATTAGATTCAGGGTTCTTATTATGAAAAGTAAAAAGAAGGATACAGATGTGGTAAAAAAAAAAATAAAAGGGTGTTTTATTGAATCTACTTCTAAAAAATCTACTAGTTTTAAATATTTTACATAGGATGAGATTTTTGTGTATTGTATTCAATTTTTTTATAATGACATAAATATGAGATTAATTTTGTTAGAATATACTATACATCAATTTCTACACTTTTTGTTTTTCTTTTTATTGATTTTATTGAGGTATACATTTTTCGCTGCTCCTCTCACTTCCTCTCCCCTCCCCATCAGCCCTCTCCCATGATCCTCATGCTCCCAAATTACACAGGAGATAATGTCTTTTTCTACCTCCCATGTAGATTAGAGCCATGTATGTCTCTCTTAGGGTCCTCATTGTTATCTAGGTTCTCTGGGATTGTGAATTATAAGCTGATTTTCTTTGCTTTATGTCTAAAAATCACTTATGAGTGGGTAGATATGACATTTGTCTTTCTGTGTTTGGGTTACCTCACTCAGTATGATGTTTTCTAGATGCCTGAAAATTTCAAGATGTCACTATTTTTTTCTACTGTGTAGTACTCTCTTGCGTAAATGTACCACATTTTCCTTATCCATTCTTTGGTTGAGGGGCATTTAGGTCATGTCCAGGTTCTGGCTATGACAAATAATACTGTTATGAACATAGATGAGCACATGTCCATGTTGTATGATTGAGCATTTATTGCATATATACACCAAAGTGGTATTGCTGGGTCTTAAGGAATGTTGTTTTCTAATTTTTCTGAGCAATCCCCATACTGATATCCAAAGGGCCTGTACCAATTTGCACTCCCACCAGCAATGCAGGAGTGTTCCCTTCATCCCACAACCTCTGCAGTATAAGTTGTTATTAATGTTTTTGATCTTGGCCATTCTTACAGGTGTAAGATGGGTTCTCAGATTTGTTTTGATTTGCATTTCTCTGATGGCTAAGGATGTTGAGTGTCACTCAGCTATTTTAGATTCCTCTGTTTAGTTCTGTACTCCATTTTTTATTAAAATATTTAATCTTTTGATGGCAAACTTCTTGAGTTCTTTGTATATTTAGAGATCAGTCTTCTGTCTGATGTGGGGTTGGTGACTTCAAACTCTACTACTGAGCTACAGTACTGTAAACAGACAGGAGGACCAGTGGAACCAAATCAAAGACCCAGATATCAATCCACACACCTACAAATACCTGAGATTTTTCAAAGAAGCAAAAAGTATAAAATGGAGAAAAAGAAAGCATATTTAACAAATGGTGCTGGCATCACTGGATATCAACATGTAGAAGAATGAAAATAGATCCATATCTATCACCATACACAAAACTCAAGTCCAAACGGATCAAAGACCTCAATATAAAGCCAGCCACACTGAATCTCATAGAAGGGAAAGTGGGAAGTACACTTAAACACATTGGCACAGGAGACTACTTCCTAAATATAACCCCAGTAGTACAGACAATGAGAGAAACAATTAATAAATGGAACGTTCTGAAACTAAAAAGCTTTTGTAAAGCAAAGGACATGGTCACCAAGACAAAATGTCATTTCTACTGTTGTTCAACATATTGTACCTATACAGCTCTTTTAACAATGTAATGCAAATTTTTACTCCTTGAAAGTTATTATTACCAATTATTTAAGATAATATGAAAATCCAGACTAGTAATTAGTCACCTCATACAATTAAACTTCTTGTCATATTAGGTATGTTTACAAGGTCAAACAGGGACATGTTTTAAATAGATGGGTATTCTTCAAATACTTCAGAGGTCTACAGAATATGGCATTAAGATATTTTAACAACATAGGTTCTTTTTATGACAATGAGACATGTCTACTTTTGGCAGGACCAATCTACTTCAGAGGAGATGGTAGGCAATGAAGAAACTCCACATGGAGCTTACTTTCCTTGTAGCAAAATAACTTGCTGGGTGAGAAAGTGCTCTTTTCTCAATTGCTGACAGTATGCTGTCCTAATTGGACAAGTAGGACACAAAAAAGAGTGATTGCCAAAACTTGTCAAGAGAAAGTGAATCAGTCTTTCAGAAATTCTGCTTCATAGGAGAGTCTGTCAAATATTCTAAGCCTGTAGGATGAAGATAGATGCCCAATATTGCAGAGGAATAATGGGTGACTCTCCTAGAAGCCAGCTGTTTCTGTCATTTCTCAAATTATTTTGAAAGTTGCTTGGTAGCACTGTCTGCTTACTCAGTTAATATTATTTCCCTTTTAGGTCTCTGAGGGAGGTTATGATTAGCTATAGTTTTCCTTGTTTACCAGACTTAGAAAAGAAATTCACTAAGGAAATATCAAGTATGCATGGTTGATAGACATAAAAATAATTTTTAATTGGTATTACATGTTAGAATAGAAAGTGAATTAGGTACAGCACTTTGGACTGACCAAGATAGAATGGTAAATGGAATATTTTCTCTGAATTTGTCAAATAAAAATGGACTAGACATTGTAGATATGTCCATTTCATGTATATATTGTATAAAGTTATTGTACTTATTTGTACATAGTTCTTCTTATATTAGTTATAGCCTTTATTTTTATTTTCACCACAAAAGGGGAAAGGAGGTGATATTCTGTTTTTTTTCTTTTTTTAGCAAATAAAGTTTATCTGAAAATCAGCATACAGAGCTCAGACACTGGAATCCAAGGAGTAGTAGTACACACTTTTAATTCCAGGACTTAGGAGACAGAGGCAGAGCTATCTCTGTTAGTTTAAGGCTACACTGGGATATACAAAATTGATGAAGTCTAATAGAGAAACAGAGCTTGCACAAAGGTGATCCTGGCACTTGGGCTCCCAAACCTTTATACCCAGCACTAGAGAGTTACAACTGGGGAGAGAGAGAGGAATATTAAGCAGGAAGGGGCAGGAGTTCATTGCAATCAGATGATGGAGTCTGAGGCAACATTCTGAAGCAGTCCCTCTGAGGCTGCAGTCTGAAACAGTCTGAGGATGCACTCTGGGGAGGCAATCTGAGGACAGGATCCCTTTCTGTCTGAGTATTGGTAGAGGTAATAATTCTCCAGTGGCTGGCCACTCTGCTTCTCTGATCCTTAAGCTTTCACCCCCTAATATATGACTATGGGTTTTTATTTATTAAGACCAATTATAATTCATGTAGCAACAGCCAGTCTGATAATGCAGTCAGAGGAGGCACTCTGAGGACAGGATCACCATTTTGGTTTGATGATTAGGTAGAGGTAAAAGGTCTCTACAGTGGCTGACTACACTGCTTTGTCTTCAGCATTAACCCCTATATCTTACTTTGGGATTTTATTAGGAACCATTAGAATTCATTATAATTCATGTCTCAGAGCATGAATGAACACCTTACCCCTGAATTAAAATGTTCTCTTTTTAGCAGGAATCATTAATTGCCTCTATATTCTTAGAGAGATATGAGGGTCCAAGAATCCCACCACACTTCTTGATGAGTAGATGTTGAAGGGCCAATCTTATGCAGGTTTGGTGTAGGCAATCATGGTTTTCTTGAGCTCAAGAGTGCAATGGCCCTTGTCTTATAATTCTTGCTCCTTACCACTCCTGCTTCTGCTGTGTCCCCTGGACCTTGGAGGTGATGGAATAGATGGTCCATTTCTGACTGAGGATTTTATAATTACTTGCTGTCAACACTTTTACCAGATGTTAGTTACTGCTATTACTACTTTCTGCTGCATAAAAAAAAAGATTCTATAATGAAAGTTAAGAGCAGTAATAGTTTATAAATATGAACATTATAATTTAGAGGTAATTTGAAAGGCACATCATCCGTATTCAGCAAAACAATAGTAACTTCCCCAGGAAGACTTGTGTGACCTCTCAAAGTCATGGACATTGACTAGATTTATAGTACTAGATGTGGATTTCTTTCTGTTGAGCTGAAATCAAAGTCAATAAAAATTGGTTGCTTGCCCCCATAGCATACTTGATATTATTATACCAGTGGTCACCTTGCCTTGTCAGTCCACAATATTTCACAGAATGCTCATAGTTGAGTAAGGTTGTTGACAGCAATTTTATTTCAGCAGGCAAATTATTATACTATTACTATCTATTAACTAGGATGGAAGAAACATCCAACTTGGTTTCAGTTGATGTAACTGTGACTTACGCCAAGAGCATACAATATTTATAGAAATAATATGGGTACTAATAAAAAGAAAAGTAAAATTAAGACTGGATAATATTCCAAAGCTTTAAGATCAAAGAAATCTTCCATAAACTTGATTAATTTTGTTGCAGATGAGACAAAAACCAAAAACGTAAAATAAAACATGAATATGAGGTGAGCAGTTATATACAGTGAACATGAACATGTTCATGAAAATTCTGGGTCGGACATGTAATAAGGATAGTGGAATGATATTAAGCAACATTAGGGAGCATGTTTTATTTTAGAGAAAGACTTGAGCCTCAATGTCTGTAGAAAGTCAGTCTTTCTGTCAAAAGAAAAGAACTCCATAAACAAAAAGATGGTATAAGTATAGAACTTATTCTAGTTTCCTTTCTCTGGCATTAGTATTCATGCATTTTCTGCTCAAATATGAGGCATTATTTACTTTGTAACAATCAATAGCTAAAACATTCTCTACAAGGCTCTATGTAAGAAGCTAACTTTATAGTTTTGAGTAAAGAAGACAAAAGAAGAGTAAATAAATTTCTTTAAAATATCCTTAGAGATAAAACCAGAAAAAGCACAAGCAAATTGCTACAGGAATTGAAAAGGTATTGAATTTTGAAACTGATCTTTTATTTTTTTCTCAAAGGTATGTTACTTCTGTGGACAGTCCATGAGTCAGAATTTTACCACAGTAACATGTACCTTACCTGGAGCAGTCTTAAGAACATAATTTTCATTTGTTTGGGGGCAGTAAAATGAATAGAGAACAATTTCTTGAATGCTCCACATAGCTTAGGTTCTCTGGACCATAGAGCTGAAAACAAAGACCAAAGCAAAGAAAAAAGTGCATTTTGAAACTCAATCCAGGAACACAAGTAAATAAACCAAAGGAACAGAGAGGAAAATCAATACACTTAAATAATATGTAAAATTTTGACTGCAGTTGTGAATGTTAGGGAACCAGTTGTGATGAGACCTCCTGATAAATACACAGAATGTCTACAAAAATAATCCACCTGACTGACAGAGGCAAAAAGGGCACCACTTAAGGATTATCCCTGGGGACATTAATCTCACATTTCTAGCACAGGGGAATTTTCATTTCCATGCTGTTGGAGAATATCCTGGGAAGACAGTAGAAATGCAATAAATCCAGTTCTTGAGGTTAGAACCTCTCATCAGAAGATGAGTCTGATCTCACTAGAAATCATTCTCTGAAATTGCAGGTGAAATCAGATGGGTTTGTGGGAAATACATCATAGAAAATCAAATCAAAATCAATTCTTACATATATCTCAATTTAATAAAAATAAGGAAACAAAATAGTTCTTATTTTAGGTGTCCCATATGGTTGCTGTAACATGAATATTTTAGTACTATACATGACCATTGCCAACCTAGCTTGTTTTGGGACTATGGACTCAACTGGAAAGTAAAAGAGAGAACACAGGTTTTACTCAAGCATCATACTAACTAGAATCCTAAAAGTGACAGACATCCCCTTCCTTTTGCCTTTCTCTTATTCTATTCCTTCATCTAAAAGAGTTATAGCAGTATTTCACTTTTATCTGTTTCTGTACATCATGTTGAAATATCAACTCTCATTTTTCCCATAGTCTCCAAACTTGAGAGAGACCTATATTTATCATTCAGAATGAGAATGATGAAGAAACTGCAGAAACTTCCCTATATTCCTTCTCTGTTTTTCTTTCAATGATGTAAATCTTGAAGTTAGCAGATAATTAATCATTCACTAAGGCATGGTACTTATAAGAGCTGATCTTGATTTTCAACTTGATGGAATTTAGAATCACCATGCAAACAGATATTTAGGTTTCTCTATGATAGTTTATGAAGAACAGGCTAATTCAGATTGAAAGATTCCATTTTTAATTTAATTATTTGGTTTGTTGATGTCTCCTTTCTTGTGTTCTTTATATATTTTTGGAAATCAGCCCTCTGTTAGATACAGGTATAGTGAAGACCTTTTCCCATTCTGTATGCTGCCTTTTTGTCCTATTGACAAATTGTCATTTTTGTCCTTTGCCTTACAGAAGCTTTTCAGTTTTATGATGTCCCATTTATTGTCTATCTTAGAGCCTTCTCTAATGGGTTCAAAGATATTACCCACTTTTTCTTCTATCAGGTTTATGTTAAGGTCTTTGATCTACTTGGACTTGAATTTTCTGCAGGGTGATAGATATGTATCTTTTTGTATTCTTCTACCTGCTTTCATACAGTTAGACCAGTAACATTTGTTGAAGATGCATTCTTTCCTTCCATTTTATAGTTATGGCTTCGTTATAAAAAAATAGGTGTCCATAGATATGTGGATTTACATCTGATCTTTAATTCAGTCAGATTGATGAACTTGTCTGCTTTCATCACAATACCTTAGAGTTGTTATTACTATAGCTCTATAGTAGTTCTTGAGCTTTGGGTACATATTTAAACTGAGAATTCCTAACAGAGAAATCTCAAATGGGTGAGAAACACTTAAAGATATGTTCAACATCCTTAGCCACCAGGGAAATGCAAATCAAAATGACTGTGAAATACTGGCTTACACCTGTCAGAATGGCTAAGAAAAAAACAGAAGTGACAGCTTATTTTGGAGAGGATATAGAAGAAAGGGAGCACTATTCCATTGCTGGTGTGAGTGCAAACATGTACAGGTTCTTAGGAAATCAATATGGTGGATGCTCAGAAAATTGGAAATCAATGTATCCCAAGACCCAGCTATATCACTCCTAGGCATAAAAACATGAAATCTGTTAGAAAATGGATAGAACTAGAAAAAAAACTCATCCTGAATGAGGTAACTCATACCCAGAAAGACAAACATGGCATGAACTCACTCATAAGTGGATATTAGCTGGAAAGGAAGGAATAATCAGGCTACAGTCACAGACTCAGAGAGGTTAAGTAACAAGGAAGGCTCAAAAGAGGAACACAAGGATCTGGCAAGGGGAAATGAAATAGGTATTGAGGGTAGTAAGAGGTGGGTGATGATAGGAATAGGAAAGACCATGCGGCGGTAGGGCAGAGGAAAACAGTACTGGAAGATGCAAGTAGAATTGGAGAGGGCATTTCAGGAAGGAGCTAGAAACCTATTGCAATGGAGACTCCCAGTAACTACAAGGGTGACCCTAACTAAGACGTCTAGCAATGGGGGATATGAAGCCTGAACTGGCCATCTCCTGTTGGAAGGCACGACTTCCAGTGTAGGGACTGTGTCACCAACCCAACCACACAACCCTCAACCTACAATTTGTCCTGACTATAAAATATGCTGGGGTAAATGTAGCACAGAAATTGTGGGACCAACCAACCAATGACTAGTGCAGTTTTTGATTAATGCCACTAGAGGGTGCCAACTCCTGACACTGTCTGGAATGCCAGGACCCAGAGTCTTGATGGTCAGAGACTTAGGATAGAAGCAAACAGGACTGGAATAATGTCAATGTAATGATTCCTAATGATATTCTGCTATACCCATACATTGGTGCCTAGTTCAGTTTTTGTCAAAGAGGCATAATCTAGCAAATGATGGGAATAGATGCAGAGATTTACAGCCAAACAGTAGGTTGAACTCAGGGGATCCTGCAGAAAAGGTAGGAGAAATGTAGGGGATAGAGGAATCAAGGGTACCACAAGAAAAACCATAGAATCAACTAACCTTGTTCTCAGTGGAGCCCACAGAGACTTAACAGTCAGGGAACGGGAGTGTAAAAGCGTGTGGCCTGACCCAGGCCCTATGCTTTTATGCTTCAGTTGTGTAACCTGATCTCCTTGTGGGACTCCTAACAGTGGGGACAGGAGCTGTCTCTTACTCTTTTGTCTGCTTTTTGCACCCTTTTCCTTCTACTAGTATGAGAGGAGGTGCCTAGACTTATTGCAACTTGATATGCCATGTTTGGTTAATATCCCTATGCAGGCTGCCCTTTTCTGAAGAGAAATGGAGAAGGAGTTGGTGAGGATAAAGCACTAGGAAATGTTGAAAGAGAGGAATGGGCATGCTTGGAATATAATATATGGGAGAAGAATAAATAAAATTTCATTTTTTAAAAAATATAGAAATACCCACTCTAAATGTGAGTAGTATCATTTGTTGTAATAGGGTCTTGAATTAGAGAAAAAGGAGAAATCAAGCTGTGAGTGGTACCATTCAGTGGGATAGGGGCTGGGATTAGAGAAAAAGGAGAAAGGATGCTGAAACAATATTTCACTGATGTCTGCTTCCTTACTGTGGGGACATTATGTCCATCTGCCTTTGCTCCTGTCACCAAAGCTTCCCTGCTGAAAGAGACTATATACCAAAATAAACTGTCCTTCAGTTGTTTTCTTGTTTTACTTGCAGCAATGAAGAAATAAATAATACAGTATTGACATTAAACAAATAAAATATGTGGTTTGTTTTTGTGCATGTGTATGTGAATTGAATGGATCCATCCTTAGTATATCTTGTAATGTGCTTAAACTGTTTGGTTCTGCAACCGTACACTATGATTTCTTTTGTTTTCTCAGCATTGCTTCTGTGTTTTTTATGGTTGATATTTGCAAAAGAGCATATTTTATTGATTTGACTCACTTTCTTGTTGAATGTTCCCATTTAGTTTGCTGTGTGTCTTATGCACATGTTGTTCCCCATTTGAATGTCTATAAAAGTCATGCTGTAATTTTTCTGGTTTTTGTTTGAAAAATAGGTTGTAGTAGAGTTTTTTATATAGCCTATTAAATTCTACTTTGAGAATTGCCAATTGCTTTAATATTTTTGTATTCCTATTCTTTTATTTTATCCACTATCTTTACTGTACTTTATTTTTGTTCTACATTTTTCTACTCAAAAATATTTTATTATATGATATTATGTAAATATTCAAGGTATTTACTAACCATTTTTAATCAATTCTCAAAAACTGAAATTCTTAATACTTCTTTTGTCTACATATGAAACTTAACTTTGATCAAATCATTGTGTGTTACTGCTTCAGTGTTTCCAGTAGTTCAGCTTATAATATGTCTTATGTGCATTCTGAAATTGTTCCTGAACGGTTGTGTTTTCTCACAAATGCCCTTTATGACACTTAAAACTTTAATTGTGATTACCTGGGTTAAAATTTCTTTTTTTATCAATTATAAATCTTAGTTTGTGACCATGATAATACAATGAATGTACACATGGCACAAAGAATAAACCTGACCCACCCATATGTATATAACTTTCTCAATCTTTAATGATCATAATTTTACATTTATATTGGATTTATTCTTGTATTATCTTCTACATATGAGACCAGATGGGCATTTCTTAATTCTGTTTCTAACTTATTTAACCTAATATGAATTCTGCCATTTTTGTTTATTAGGCTATAAATGATGAGATTCCATTATCTTTGTGGATTAAAAATATTCTACTGCATATATTATACCAAATTTCTTTATACATTCATTTACTTAGGGACACAGAGGTTGATTGCATAGCTTAATCATTGTGAATAATTTAAAAGCTAAAATGCTTATTCTCAAAAATAAGGAAAATAAATTATGGTGGAGATATGGAACAAATTGAACTTTCATTCTGTTGGAGGAAATATAAATTAATGTAATTTTGATAGGGGCTATAAGACAAGTCATCAAAAATACTAAAAAAATAGATTTCTCATATTATTCAGCCAAGCATCTTCTGAAAATGACTAGTTTAATATTTGCTATTTGTGTAATTTTATTTATATTAGTTTTTTAAAGATGTGATATTATCTAGCCCAAGCTTGTCTGGGACTATCTGAGCACACAATGATGAACTTGAACTCTAGATCACCCTAGATTGAATTTCCAATACTCTGATTATCGGCATTCCCCATCACACCCAACTTTGTATCTAATACATTGATGTTTATGTCCACTAAAAGTGCTGCAAATTGAAGAAATTCAGCCTTTTATTGGATAAATATTGTTCCATTGTGTCTTGGTACCAAATTTTCTTTATTCATCAACTGATGAACACAGGTAGTTTTTTCTTAGTTATTTTGAATATTACTACAATAGAAATGGAAGTGAAGACAATTCTGATATACTAACTCCATTTCCTTTCGATAAATACCCAGCAGTAGTGCTGTAGATTGTGATAATCTTCTGTTTTGGTTTTGAATGAACCTATATATCATTTTCCTGATGGTTACACATTTACCATCAAAACAGTAGGATATAGGTGATTCCTTTGCTTCCCATACTCACCAAGATGTTATAGTGTTTTGGGTGACAGTTATTCTTACTGGAGAGGAGTATTATATCATTATGGTTTTCACTAAAGAAAAGATTGTTCCAAATCACCATTTAGTATGAAAGGTAGCACATATAAAAGCTGCAGGAACAATCTAATAGTAACACATTGAAGCACACAGATAAATACTATATAGATAAGATGCTCTGGGGGTAAGCCACACTTAAAGGGCCACTGATGAATCTTATCTCACCAAACATAGTTCATTAAGATGATATCACTGACTGGAAAAAAATAATCTAAGAAAGATAACTAATCCAATAATCATGCTATAGAGATTTCCAATGTAACAGTTTATGAAATATGGAAATGTTTAAAAAGAAGGAAGCCATATAGTTTTAAAATTTGGCCAGTGCCTTCTGGCGTAATTGTCTTCTTTTTTTCTCTTTCCCTTTCCACTCAGTATAAAGGTGATCAACAAGAGGATGCAATCAGAGGTGGTGCTGAATGAAAGACATGCATCATGGCTCTAATGTTTCTGTTTCTGAAAGGGCTTTTTGTTCTAAATAGATCTCCATTATATTATTTCAGCTACTCAAAATACATCATGAATATTTAAATCTTGATGAGATGGATTCTAAATCTACCTCTCATGATTTTCTGTTGGGTTTCTTCTCAAAACAATACATGCTTCTTTTTATTTCACTCATTTTTCATGCTTTTGCAGTCTGAGATGAGAACTATATATTTGGTAGTTCTTCACCTATTTTTAAGTTGTACTATTTCTTTTCAAATATAATCTTTGCTGAGGAGGAATAGTCACTTCAGATTGAATGACATGACAATTTCTTCTGTAACCTGAATCTAAATAGAGACTTAGTCCTATATTTATCTCTAATCAACTTCAAAGTGGATTTTTCAATGAAATTTTAAAAGAAATGTATTTATAGATACAATGCTGTCATTCTATTTAAGGTCTATAAAAACTGCTTTTCTGTACTATATCTGCCACTATCGTGTCTGGAACAACAGCTGCTTCCACCTAACTTTTATATAAAATCTTTAAAATACTTTCTTCCATGTTTATAACATCAGTGTTATTGTGGAATGTTAATTTAAAATATGTTACATTCGTTTATGCTGTGGAATATTTGTTTAATGATTCAAGGATTTGTTGTATTATTTCATGATGCATTTGTTCAACTCTGTAAAACTGTGTTACTTTGCCTGTCCAAAACTCCTGATTGTTCTAATAAAGAACTGACTGTCCAATAGCTAGGCAGGGGAGAAGACAGGCCAGGCTGGCATGCAGAGAGAATAAATAGGAGAAGAGAAAAGAGGCAAGCAGGAAATGGAGAAGGAGAGGTGAACATCAGGGACTAGGCACCCAGACACACAAACAGCCATGGAATAAGAAAGAAATGAAGAAACAAAGAAAGAAACAAAGAAAGACAGACAGACAAGCAGGGCTGGAATGCAGAGAGAATAAATAGAAGAAGTAAAAAGAGGCAAGCAGGAAAAGGAAGAGAGGTGAACATCAGGGACTAGGCATCCAGACACACAACCAGAAATTGAATGAGAAAGAGAGAGAGAGAGAGAGAGAGAGAGAGAGAGAGAGAGAGAGAGA